>JBAMYA010043681.1:0-13137 GCA_037176975.1 Arrhamphus sclerolepis | reverse complement strand
TGTATACATACATGTATATTGCACATGTGTGTATGTATGTATGTATGTATATATGTGTGTGTATATATATATATATGTATGTATATATATGTATGTGTGTATGTATATATATATATATACACACACACACACACACACACACACATATATGTATATATGTATGTATATATATATACATACACACATACATATATATATATATATATATATATACATATACACACACACTCATTAATTGCATATAGTTTTGGTTTCCAGCTGAGAAATTTCTCTGATGTTCTGCTCTGCAGTAGTTAAAGGAGGTCATGTGGAGGAGTTTAGCGTACATCTCCATACAACAGCTGATCCATCAGCTCTGAGCTTCCTGCTGCTGCTGTTCACTCTCCTTCAGGTAATTTACATTTGGGTGTCAGAGTTACTTCTGAATCACTGCTGCATTTGTAGATTATTTGGAGCAAACATTGACATCAGTTGAAAAATATAAAGATCTATATTCTCTCATCTAACAAACCAAGAATATTTTTTCATAACTTCCTCAAAACCAAAGCAACACCCAGATGTTTCCTCCATCCAGTTTATAATTGTATAATTTCTCTTTCTTCAGTTGTCGCCCTTCTTACCCTCACCACCACCACCTGAAACCATCTCTCCTCTCTGCTGCAGGCCTCATGCTCCTCGGCTTCAGCAGCAGGTATGTCCAAATCGTTGTTCTCCAACTGAAGCTGGACTGTGTGACGTCTTAGAACAGACGTTATCGCCCCCCTTAACCTCTGCAACTACTCCCATACTTGAATGCTTGGAATGTAGGCCTTCATCAGTTCCAGTGTCTCCTCTGCTTTGTGGCCAGAAAAAAAACAAAGCAAGTATTTGCAGATAAAGAGGGAGAAAGATAAGCAGTGCACAGTATGGAGAGACACAAAGAGTAGAGAATCAACAGAAACCTCCAAATGGCTCAAAGACACTGTGTACTCACTTCAAGTAAAATCTACGAGCTGGAACAAATTCCTGCAGACGTCACTGACGGGGACAACAACGCTACCAGCTCCACCAGCGAGAACAGAGGATAATGAGCAATACTTGTATGTTTCAGTGGAGCTAAACAAATCACAGCAAGCCAGGCTATAAATGGAAAATGACTCCATCCCTGGAAATACACCACAGGGGAACCACACACACTCCACCTCCTCTTCCTCCTCCTCTGCTCCACCTCTCACCAACACTCAGAGATCATGCTTGGATTCTTTCTCTACATACGTGTACTTGTACAAACTCAAATGTACACACAAATGACTGAAGCACATAAGATGCTGCTACAGTTGTTGCATGTGTGTACATAAGCAAGAGTGTGTTAGGGTTCCACTCACACTATCCCACACAACGTGATAATAACGTCACTTCTCTCACCACACTGTGCATCCTTCTGGAGTGCCCTGCTCGGTGCCAAGATGCTCAGGCTCATTCCAGTCTCCAGTTTCCCTCAATGATTACTGAATCAATGAGAGCATCGTCTTTGTTTTGTTTTTGTTACAAAGGTATCTGTGCCCTTTCAAGACCAGTAATGTGAGAGCAGAAAGTTGAGTTCTTAAATGCTGCAGAGATAATACAAAACTGAACATGTTTTTCAGGCTGAAGCATCACTGCACTGTTCAGCTGTTCAAAAGGGTGCCATCAGACTGTTGTGATGTTTCAGTCGCTCAGGTGCAGCTCTGCAGTTAGCAGGACAAACGCTGCAGCCAGATGCTGTCCCAGTATGCAGTTAGCAGGACAAACGCTGCAGCCAGATGCTGTCCCAGTATGCAGTTGGATGAAGATCAAGGTGCTGGCAGCAGCATAGGCCTGGCAGTTCACAGGGGCAACTGAGCAACCTTTTCATTGCCGTAATGGACACCCTGATGCTGGACTGCCTGCAGGAGAAAGACCTTCTGTGCAGTGTGTGCTTTTATTCTCCTACTGTTAACAATTTATTTTATTATTCATGTTTTACTCATGAAGAGACAAATGTCTGTCCAAACAGACAAAAACTGCCATCCAAGGTTGCATTGTCAAATAAGAGTTAATTTCTTATTTACATCAGGTAAAGAAGTAAGACTGAGAAGATAAGAAAAACATTAGAGTGATCAGTTTCCGTGTACCCTAACCATAATCCTAACCATGAAACTAACCCTGAAAATAAAACTAACTAAAATAAATAAATAAATGAATGAATGAATGACTAAAACTGTCCATTCCACCTCTGCTGAAGGACTGGTAATCAGGTTCAGTTAGCAGAAATGCCAGAGCAACTTAGAAGATCATCCAGACGGGCTGTCATGAAGATGATTCCAGACGTTTAGGTAGAACAGATCCGTACAGAAATGGCAAACATTTCAGAAAAAGAAAAATGAATCGCATAAAAACAAGCTGTAGGAGTGAAAATACAGAACCACATGTTCATTTTTTAAATGAAATGCAACTGAATGTCTTTTGTCCATCAGAAAAGACGAGCTGAATGGCTCATTATTAGGATCAGAGAATTTATTTTCATTTTTCACGTTCTTTAAACACACCACTGCACTTTTAAGTCTTTTACCGTGCTGAAGACGGTTTGGTGGACAGAAAGCACCAACAGCGTAGCAGGAAGACATTATTTGAGTTCATCTGGTGGTTTGATCGTCTCTAATTCAATTCAATTTATTTATATAGCGCCTATTTATGACAAGTCATCTCTAGGCGCTTGAGAAACGCAGATCATGACCCCCGAGCACATGGCAACACCATCAGTGGCAAGAAAAAACTCTCATGGGAAGAAACCTGGACCAGAACCTGGATCAATCATAGGGGGACCCTCCTGCTGAAGACCAGCTGGGTAAGAAGCCTGGAGGTCTCTTCAGACGGTAAACTGGGGTAGCTTAGCATTAGCATCTCATATTTATAGCTTATACGTTGTGTGTTACAACCCAAGCAGATGGTTCAAGCGCATGTGTGTGTGCAGGTGAGATAAATAAAAAATAACTCACTCGGATCTTCATGGTCCGTGTTTTCCCCCCGCAGTTCTTCTTCAGAAGCATTTTCTGTGGAAAAGAAGAACTCTCAGTGTCAGTTAGAAGAGCGAACGCTGAGCAGCAGCTCTTCTGTGGCTACGACAGTCCTGTCATTCTGTCTTCTGTGTATCTTCTCCAGTGAAGAGTAAATGCACAGATTATTCATTTGTGTGTGGGTGAAGTTTGTTCCAAGCTTATTCTATAAGAACAGAATGACATACAGTAACCCATCTACAAAAACGCTATTTCTTTTTCGGATCCATAACAGAACCTGTGTTAACAGACACTAGTAAAAAGGAAGTGACAGCTGTTTGCAATGTGACCATGTATCTTCTGCTGAGCAACGGTGTGGATGAAAGCACATACCCTCTCCAAAATTGCATATTCTCTTCTGCATCAATAATACCATCACACATATACAAGCCCCCCATGAAACAATGACATGCTTTTGAAGCATCTGCCGACCTTTGCCCTCTCCGAGATGAGTTAACGTGCATAAAGCTGTGCTGCTTCTACAGAGTTGATGTGTGGCCTCCTGCTTGTGTAACACACATGCAAAAAAATACTTTCCAAGTTACTCCTGACCACAGTGGTCGATGACATGAATTAAACAATAAAAATCGGGACGGACCACACAACCATCCACTTCTTTTGATCTGGGCTGGTAGTACAGGCAAGAATGGAGAGTCCTGCTGGAGAAGGCTGTGGTGCTGTTGCCCTCATCTCACCTCCTGCCAACCCTCATCTTTTTGTGTTCATGGTTCTACAGTCTGTTTGAGAGCAGCTGCTTGAACATGGATGAAAAAGCAGAAACGTGCGCTACAGGTCCCAGCATTTTAGCAATTATGAACTGTAGCCTCGCCTCCGATGTCGTGCCAAAGATATTTAAGCATGCTGTTGTTCAGCCGTTGATTAAAAAACCTAGTTTAGACACCTTTCCAACTACAGACCTATTTCAACATTTCCATTTTTATCTAAGAGTCTGGAGAAACTTTCACTTCAGCAACTGCAGTCTTTTCTAGATACACATGGTATCTGGAGCGTCTCCAATCTGGGACCTATACTTTTTTCTCTATACGTGCTCCCCTTAGGATCCATTCTTAGAAAGTATAACATCTCATTTCATTGCTATGCAGATGACATGCAAGTTTACATGCCATTAAAACATGACTCCCACTCTTTTAAACGTTTGTTAGACTGTTTAGAGGACATCAAAGCCTGGATGGCTTTAGAATTTTTAAACTTTAATGAAAATAAAACTGAGGTCCTAGTTTTTTGTCGCAGTGCTGCCTGTGACTCATATGTAGACCTATAGGCCCCCTTGGACCATATGTCAAAGATTCTGCTAAAAACCTTGGTGTAATTCTGGATTCTGGCTTTAAAATGGAGACACAAATTAATACAGTTGTTAAATCTAGCTTGTTCCAGAGAACAAGACTTGTATCCAAGGTTAAACCCTTTTTATCTTTCAAAAACTTTGAGAAAGTTATACACGCCTTTGTCTCGTCCCGCCTAGACTACTGCAGTGCTCTGTACGCAGGCATCAGCTGCTCCTCCTGGTCCCGTCTTCAGCTGGTCCAGAACGCTGCAGCTCGCCTCCTAACCAGAACACCAAGTCACTGGCTCCCCCTCCATTATAGGATCAATTTTAAAATTCTTTCATTTGTTTTTAAATCTTTACATGGTCTTGCACCTTCTTACATGTCAGGTCTTTAAAAAGTGCATACATGTACATATACATATATATACATACACACACACACACATTCTTGCTCAGTTTAAACTGAAATTATGATAAAACAGGTTAAGTTGCTGCTTTTGGCAACTATAAAATATTGTAGGAAAAATTCATTTTATTTCATGTGACTCCATTACACGAGTGTTTATTTAACAATGACTGTAATAAATATTTAGCATGAAACTGCAGCGTTCCTGCTTGTGCAGGTGGATGCCGTCCAGCTGGAACAAGAAGAACTCCTTTTTTTCTCCTCCATGACAGTAAAATCTGTTTGGACTGAATGTTTTCTTGTGTGACAAATGTCTGAATGCTGAGACAGAATTAAAGCGCCCCACAGCATGATGCTTCCAACCCCATGTCATGGATAGGACGTCCTTCTGAGCTTCCCCCGTTTCCTCCAGACATAAAAACGATCTTTGTGACCAAAACCATTCAATTTCAGTCTCATCAGTCTCCAAACATTAAGATCATGTCTGCTACTGGCCTGACCACGGACCTTCAGGAATCTGGAAATTGTAGTTAATACCTTCTAAAATTAAATACATTTCAAAGTAATTGTCTTTATTTTCCATATCGTCCCAGCGTTTTGTCTGATTTGGGATTGTGTTTCTAAAGTGAGCAGCATCTGCTGCATAAACGCTTGCTCTTCCAGGGTAATTAAGCTAACAAATGGCACATCCTCATTAGTGATGGGGATTTGCATGAGATTATCAGAGACCAAAAGAAAGCAACTCACTGACCCTTTAACGCGTATTCAAGATAATTATGAGACTCATGAATATGCGACTAACTCCATCTGGTCTTTGGGACGCACTGTAGCCCAGCTTGCCAGTAATGCATCTTAACAGTTTGATCACAGCTTTGAAACTACAGTAAGACTTGCGTCATTGTCCTTCCAACTAAAAAAAGAAGAAACAAGTAAAAAGAAACCGTAAAATGTTAAATAATTTTAGTTTACACTCCCTCCAACTCCTGCATCTCAAACAGCGTTCCCCTGGTTTTAAACTGCATTTTCACCACCGTGAAACTGTGAAGGGTGAAAGTGTCTGTCAGGAAGCTGAAGCCGACTTCGTGACTGGAGGTTGTGCAGCTAAAGGGTTAATGGGAGGCTTGGATGTGCTAGCTACCTCTGTAGGCCCCCTTTTGTATTCCCTGCAGCACCTCCCATTCCACTTGACTGAGTGTGCACAGCCAGAGACGCACAGCGAGTGATGCAGCGAGAAAGAAAAGACGCACAGACAAGAGCATGTCCACAAGCAGGGACAGACATGATGGATGCATTCACATATCAGATAACCACACACACACACACACACACACACACACACACACACACACGATCTCCATCTCTTTTCTTCTTTTCACCCCTCTCATTGCTACCCGCCATCTCTCGTCATCTGTTCTGTCCCTCTAAAAACCTCATGGACATATGGACCCATGAAACCTGCAGTTTGCCTCCTGCACATGTGCACGTGTGCACGTGCACACACAGACAGGCACACATGCAGACGTCTTCCATCCACAGTGTGGGCCAAGTCAATTGGATTTTAATGATTAGTGGAGCAGCCTCTCCATGACTCATTAGTTGCTGTTGTTTTTCTGTTGTTTATTCATCCTCCTCTCCTGCCTCCACCCCACCGTCGTTTTTCTCTCGCTCACCAGCCTTTGTGAGGAATGAGGGCGGACATCTGCCGTTCGTGGCTCCCACTCCTTCATCCCTCTCCAGCCAGACCACCATGGTGGCGAGTGTCCGGCTAATCTTGTGTGTTTGTGTGAGCACATTTTCTTTTTCAGTTTGGAAAAATACATCAGTCCGTCATTTTTTAAACACAGTGAATCCAAAATTCAGTCTTCCATGTCGCACAACCAATCATAGGAAAGAGGAGGACAATGTGAGAAACAATAATAATTATAGCTGGAACGCAGAGCCAGTTTGTACATTTACAAACGTACTCTTTTGGTACAATTTTACCAAAATACAAAAATTCCACTTCAGAAATTCTAACATCTTCTAACATTTCTCCATATATTTGGCTTCAAACCACAAAATGTGATGAGTTTATAAAACTGGATGTACTTCCACAACTTCACAGCGTTCCAGATGTTGGTAAGCTGATGATGCTCAGCACATCTGTCACGGCGTAAAGCAGCGTCAGCAGCTGTGTGACCCTGCAGCCCCACCTTAGTCTCCAAACCAAAAACGTTTTACTACTGACAGAATCACTGCTGCACCTCAGGAGTTGTTAAAGGGATACAAAATTCAGTCACAAGAAGAAACAGCTGTTGTTGCTGATTTAGTAACATCTGCAACACAGTGCACTTTCTTGGGTTGTTATTGATCATACAGACATTAGCAGACATGCTGCAACACTCCAGCGTGCCTCCAGCTCTTCACCTGTCACAGGTCACTTTTAGCATGCACCCCTCTTTAAAGGGCCATCAATCACAGCCGTACTATCTGGCACACAGCACAGATGATGGAAGAAATTCTAATTACATTTTTTAAATAAGCTTCTACAGCCTTCTGGTGTCATTAACAGGAGTGCTGCTTCTGTCTGGAGGATGAGGAGGAGCTTCATGCGTGTAATATAACCGGAACATTTGCTTAAGTTTGACTCATGAGTGTCTTTGGTGTCAAAGTGTTTTTAAATCTAATTTTGATGCCTTGTAGCAACACTACTAACATACCACAGTTTAACTTATAACTTTAACACACATCTCCAGTCATCCAATCCTGACATGACGAGGCAGCACCAAGGTCAAACAGCCCTCTGGAGACACCACCACCCGCTCAGTCCAGTCGGTGCCTCCCTTAGTCCTGGTGGTGGAGTTACCCAGGAGAGACAGCTGTCCGCTGCTTATGATGGTTTTAATCCAGATATCTGGTTCTGTGAGTAGCTACCACGGAGTGAACCACAACAAAGACGCTAAGCTAAGCTGTTTGTCTTTGTTTTCTTTGGATTTTCTTGCTTTTTGGACTCAACTGAACTTCACTAACTCGGCTGAGATCATCCCAGACTGGGATTACAAGGGTTTTTGGTTCCTTCATGAGACTGTCAACACTGAGAGACTTATCACATGAACAAATTAATCATTTTGAACATTGTGCTTTCTTTCTTTTTTTTAAGCATTTCAGATTTTGTTCATAAATAGGTGGGTACAAAACTCTGCTGTTAAACTGTATGTCAGAAGACACATCTGGCTGGCAAATGAATTTAAGACAAATCACCACAAAAATCAGAATAATTTAACATACTGAAGTGAATGTTCTGTTTCTGTCTGTCGTACTGTGTGTTTTCTTGGCCTGTAATACACATATTTAATTACAGCTTTGAACACTAACCTGTTGCATTTTTTCCAGATCTAGACTGGGTCTGCCTGGTTCTCCCCCGTAGCCGTGGCGATACTTTCTATAAGGTGCTGACTGCTCAAAGTGGGTCAAAATGATGGGCCGTGTGACGGGCTTCACCACTTGCAGCTGAAACCTCATTGGGGGTGGCTTGAGGCTATGTGGTGGGCTGGAGCTGAAGAGTACAGGGCTAGGAGATGCAGCTAGGCAAGTTCCAGGCTCAACCAGCGGCCTGGCGGAGGCAGGCGGAGACCGGCAGCCACAGAGGTCTCGCACCTCCTCGTCGCTGGAGGCGCTGCTGTGGTGATCACTGTGGTACTGGGGAAGCGCTGACACCCACTTTCGGTTTTCACCACAAATGATTCGCTCGAGTTCTTCCTCTGAGGAGTGGCGATCCAGATTAGCATCTAAGAGGAGGCGGAGGCGGCGTAAGCGGGCTGGAGAGAGGGGACCCTGGTTATGTTGCTGGCTGGTGGCCAAGGGGGTGAGGGCACAATTTCTCCGTCTCTCTGGAGGAGTTGATATGATGTCAAAGGAGAAAATTGAAACACGCTTAAACTGTGCAAATGCTCTTAACTGCAGCATTCTTCGAATAATTATGAGAAATAAAATCACCTGGTAGTCAAGAGTACATACCTCTGTCGATCTGTGCCAGCTCCTGGTTCTCACCTTCAGAATCATCACTTTCTGCTCCCTCTCCACTTCCATGGTAAGAAATCTGGAAAAAAGGTTTCAGCTTGAGCTTTAAGTCACATACCATCACAAATGTACAACTCAGCTCTTCTGCAGAGCAGCTGTGCACATCGGCTACCCCCCCACTCTCTCTGCCATTTACACTTTTACACATTATTGTTTGCGTCGCTCTGTAATTACACCATCAACCGTCGCAGTGCGGGCTCTTCCTGCAGCGCTGAGTTTCCTTTTGTTTACTTCCTGTACGTAGCTCAGACATAGCAACAGATCAAATAAAGTATATTTTACGTGAGTTGGAGCATCAGTGGTTTTTGCAGACACTGCAGCAAACCGTCGTTCTACACGAATTAAAAATGATGAGAAAGAAGTCATGGTGGGAAATACAAAGACAAAGAGGAACAAATCCACAAATGACATTTTCTGCCGTCTAAGTTGACACAATGTGTAGTTACATTTGGACACAGGTGCACTTCAGGGTCGTCAGTGGTTCCTCCTATTGCGCCCTGACAGGTGGGAAAAGGTCCAGCCCCCGTATGAGCCCAACAGGATGAAGTGAAGTTCCAATTTGCTTGTTTGGGTGAGAGGACAAAGGTCTTCAAGGGCCAAGAAAAGAAGTCCATTTACCAAACTTTTAAGCACTTAGGATGACCACATCCTGAATAACTCACATATACCTCAAGTTAAGGTTTTACCTCAGAAAAGTACATTTTAACTCTACAACAGAAATGTTTCTTATCACATATAAGGCCAGTTTCCATTAGCAGGGGCCCAGGATATGATGCTAGTGGTGAGGAAGATGAAGAGGACAAGAGCAGAGCAGAGGACGAAGTGGTGGAAGCTGAAAAAGAGAAAGTGTAAGAGAGAACTCGATGTGTCATCTGGTAGGAAAGGAGACAAGGAGACTTAGTGGTGGAATGAGGAAGTGCAGGAGTTTGTGCAGAGAAAGAGGTTAGTGGAGAAAAAGTGGTACTGAGAGGACTGAAGAGAGAAGACAGGAGCAGGTGAAGGTTGAGGTTAAACTTTGTATGTTAGACTGGAGAGGAAGGACGGAGAAAATGATTTCTACAGGCTGGCAAAGCAGCGAGCTGGAGGTGATACAAGTGTGATGAGAACATGGGAGGAGTACGCTGAGGAGTTGACGAATGAGGAAAATGAAAGAGAACCAAGACCAGAAGAGGTGACTGTGGACCAGGAGAAGGTCAGAGAGGTCAGACATGTACAGAGGAGGGTTAGTGAATACATGAGCAGAAGGATGATGAGGATGGAGCAGCCTGGAGGAAAACCAAAGATCTGTAGACGTAGTGAAAGAGGACACAAAGTTACCAGGTGCGAGATGGGACGGGGTAGGATGAAGACAGATGGTTCACTGTGGTGCTTGAAGGGAACAGCTAAATGAAAAGAAGACGAAGGGGGAGTTTTACCAGGCCACAGTCGTTGGTGCAAATGTCCATTACAAGAAACGGCTGCACAACAAGAATATTTGGGAATTTCATTGGACAGAGAGAAGTCACTGCTCGTCCTTCTCTGCACCCCCCCGGGACATGTGTGCCATGATGACTACAGCTAGTAGGTCCTGTTAAATCTGCCCTGAAACAGCTGACCACAGTTGTCCAGCTGTTCACACCTGGCATTAACCTGCATCTCTGTCTGCATCCTGAGAAGCAGCTTCTGCTCAGTTCTCGCTCCCGCCCCAAATGCAAACAAACAGGTACATTATTTCCACCTGCAAGGACCAAACGTGTTCTTTGACCTGGGGGAGAGACAAAGACACCAAGCCACACCCAGTCAGGGTGAAGGACACAGACTCCACCCTTCCTTGTCTGTACCGTTTTCTTCCAGCTTTATTTACGATCTACAAACTTTGAAATTCTATAACAAAAGTTTTGTCAACTGTGGTCTTTTCTTTTATTTGTACACCGTTAACATCTAATAATTCTACAGAAACAAAAGGATTTATGCAAAATGTTTAAGAGAGACAATCAGCCAAACAGAGGCCTTAAATTCAAACTAAAGGGAAAACCCAATAATGATATTCAGAGTCACAAATAACTGATCTTTTGCTTTGATTTTCAGTCATTCACAAAGATTTGTACACAGAACATGTTATGCTATGAACAACAGACTCAGACTACAATTCCATCATGAGTTCTCAACAAAGATCAAAACTGCATTTCATTTAACAATCAACGTAAAAAAGGAAAAAACAGAGTTGAGCCATGCTGCTGTCAAACTGCAGACTTATTTCTCCACCAGCTGAACCAGTCTGTCTGTTTAAAACCAATCTAAACAAATAAACAAATAAATAAAACCAACACCTCCAAAACAGCAGCAACAATACCGGGACCCTGCAGACGGCAGCGCTAAGAGTTAAGTAATGTTCCTCACACTCAGTAATTACCACTCAGAGGCTTCGCTGAACAGCTGCCATCTGTGCTGTATGTATGCTCACACACACACACACACACACATACACACACACACAGTGTCCTCCCGCCCAGTGTGTTACACACACACACACACACACACACACTTCTCTTTTCACTAAAGGTCTTTGTATAGTGTGAAAAAGACGGAGAAGAGCCAGGTCTGTGAATCTCAATGAGGCATCACGGAGCTTTACATCTCTGTTTGAACAGTTTCCTCTGCTCTGAACTGAGAACAGGCTCTCTTGTTTTACCGCTCAGGTATTGCATTTCTCTCTCTCAGAAATCTGCTCAGACCATGAAAAAGCTGCACGTTTCACCACTTCATAACTACCTTTCTTCACCCAGACTCCCTGTTGTCATGCACATGTCGTGCCTTCTTGTTGAGCGCAGGTGTGCATGTATGACCTCTGTTAGCTGGGACCTCTGAGACGACTCTTTCAGAAATCAAAGGGCAACGAGCTAAAATCCAGGAGCAGAGTTGCATCTTTGTAGCATCCCTCCATTCTGTTCAGGGTTCACCAGGTTAAGCAGATCACACATAATTTGATTTAAATTAAACTGATTCAGCTTCATATACTGTATATAATGTCATTTCTAAAAAGTATATCTGAGGTCACAGAGGTGTCCAGTCGTCCAGCCAAAGAATTTCTTATGTCTCCTGATATCTGCATACCAGCATTTATAAATTTGTGATTGATTGTTTATGCTGATCTTAACATAAGAAATGAGCCAGTGTTCTAAGTCTACAAGCATTCAGTCCTTGTTTATATTCATGAACTCATGACATTATTATTATATTATGGTGAGTTAATGACTAACAGTTGGGAAGGGTGTTGTGATATAATCCATGATGTTCCAATAATATCAGCATCAGCCCTGGGACTTTACGTTAAAGAAAAGAAAAGTAAAAGCTTTTACAGTGCACTTTTATGAGTGTGAGGGGGAGAACACTGGTGCAGTTGATGGTGAATGTGAGCACAGGTGAGATGAAGCCAAGCAGATGTGGACCTCCATATCCAGTCATGTTAGTGACCTGTTTATGAGATTTGCAAATCATTCATTTAGTTACATTATTCACATTTTACACAGCGTCCCAACTCCTTTGGAATTGTGTCTGCAGATATAAGCCACACCTCCAAACTGATTTAATTAACTGGACTCCATGTGTGCAACCACAGACTCCAGTATGAGTTCACTGAAAGGTTAGTGTTGGTAGTCCTTAGGTTCAGGCCTTGCGCTCCAACACCGAGAACGTTAAATGTCCGTATTCAATGAAGAACATTCACTCTGTGGTGGCAGCTAAAGACATTGTGCTTGATTATTGTTGTGATTTCATGAATCTCAAATCACATTTTATGGAAAGTTAATTCAGAAAACCAGTAATTTTAAGATTTACATACTTTAGATCTAAGTGCTGTTAGTAACTTTTAGCCAAAAAAGCTAAGGTGGTGTATTTATGTCAGGTTACATGGTACCTCAATGAATCAAAAAGAAAGTTATGAATCTAAGACTGAGGATATATAACTCTGGAAATACTCTCAGATAACTTGGGTCCAGTATTGAAGGCAAAAGTAAAAGAAACAAAAAACTCTGAAAAATCAACTCTGTTGGTAAATTATACTGATGAATAAGCGGTTGCATTTAATGTGTTTAAGCTATATTACATTTTTTACTGGGTATTAACCATGAAACAGTCCTGCAGTCCAATCCATGGACCACCACATATTTACATATTTATATTCATATATAAACTTATTAGATATCTATACATATTTATATTTTACATTTATTACAGACCTTTACAGATTACAATGTATATATTTTATATCATATCTTCTTTTATAACATATTGTATATATATTTGAATCCATATATTGTACATCTCCTCTGTCCTTCCTTCCCACTGTCCTA
>JBAMYA010043680.1:0-13137 GCA_037176975.1 Arrhamphus sclerolepis | reverse complement strand
CCCCCCCCCCCCCCCCCCCCCCCCCCCCCCCCCCCCCCCCCCCCCCCCCCCCCCCCCCCCCCCCCCCCCCCACCATAAAACTCTCAATTTTCTGATAAAGGTAATAATTTCTGAGAAACCTGAGCTTCTATGACAAAAAAATCATTTTATATATTGTGAAATTTGCCATTTTACAACAAAATTGCCTTTTTTTAAACAAAAAAAGTATGACTGTTTGAAATCTATAATTACACAAGAAACATTTTAGTACAAAAAGTTGAAAATTTTGTAAAATTTGAGAATTTATGATAAAACTTTTTTTTTCATTATTATTGTACAACTGAGTCCGGGAACTAGTGGCAACACAGCTGGATGAGAAATTAAATAATGACTGGCCCTTTAACGGTAACCACAGTGATGATGTGGCCCCCGTGGTGACACCCCTGGTCTACATGAAGCAACATGATTGAGGGATGATCCATTTCTGCACAAATCTATGGCTGAACTGTTCTGGTCCGTGTGGAGGTTCGGTGCTGATGACAGAACCTTCTCAGACACTTCCAGACTGTCTGGACTCGCCTCACCTTGAAGGCGATCTTCTGCCCCACCTGAGGAGGTGCGGCCAGCAGAGGCATGGAGCTGTAGTCCCGTTTCTGAAGGCTTTCTGCTCCGTTCTGCAGACAGACACGTTTGAAGATGAGATGTTTTTCATGTGAGGGAACACTAGTTTATGCAACAGTTATGTTGGTTATGATGGTTCCTTCTGAGATTATATGCAAAAGGAAATGGAAAAGATTGAGCTGATTTTGGGTGCTGCCAGGTGCCAAGTTATTGGACGAAACTCTTTGCTCAGGAGTTCAAACAGAGTGAAAAAGGTTGGAAAAAGGAAGCGCTCTGGTCAACCAACGAAGACATCAAAGACAGAAAACCGAGAGCAATATGTCTCAAAACCGGAAACAAACGGACGGAAACTGAGCCAACGTCCTCAATCATCTAAAGCACTCAAGGCCAAATCTGGCCTGCAAGAGCGTGCAAACACATTTATATACTTAAGACATTTTAGTGTCATGATTTAGCAAACGTTTGCAAAAGATTTTACAACAAAAAGTGGCTCTTTTTGGTCAAAACTCATGATTTTTCTAAAATTTCCCCTTTTTTATAACAATTTGTAATTTTAGTACAAAGTGAAAATCACACAAAATTTGCAATTCTACAACTGTTGTAATTTTATGTCAAAATGTTGCAAAAAATATATATTTTCCAATATAAAAAATTGTAATTTTAAGTTAAAAAGTAAAAAATGTGTGATTTATGATAAAAAAGTCTTTATTTTGGAAACAAAATGTCTCTATCTTGCAACAAAATTAGATATATATTTTTAGGGCACAAGGCTCAATTTTATGATGAAAGTCACGATTTTTGAGAAATTTGAGATTTTATGACATAAATTTAATTTTTTTTCTTCTTCAATGACCGAGTCCAGGAAGTAGCAGTAAATCTGACAACATAGCTGGTTTAGGAAGTCCAGAATAATCTGCCCTTGAACGGTAACCGTGGTGATGATGTGGCCCAGGATGAAATAAGAGTTTGACACCCCTAAAGAAAATGATTTACATCCAGAAAAAAAAACAAAAAAAACAAACAAACAAACATCATTAACATCTAAACAGAAGAAACCAGGTTCCAGCAGACTGAAGACAATCAATCAGCTGATGAGTGAAGAAAAGTGATATTTAGGGATCAATCAACCTGAGCTGAATATGCTGACGATGCTGGAACTCTAGTTTGATGCTGTTTCCACTGATTCCCATTTAACCTGAAATCTTTGGCACTTTTCTTATTTCATCAGCTGAAAGGATGTTTGTGATGATGACATCATTGTTACAGGATGACGACTCATCTTGTCACGCGGTGAAAGGTGTGAAAACCTTTTTTCAAGAGAGAGACGTAAAACAGCACGACCTTTAATAGTCCAATCAGGACTGTCTTCATTTCTGGGCCAAACATTCAGACAAACCTGGAGAACCACCGACTTGTTGACCAGTGAATCCGTCTGGTACGACGGCTCCTTGGAGGAGCTGTATCTGGACTCCGGACCGTTCTGAGCTCGGAAAGTTCTGCTGGTTTGGGGTGGACCCTGCTGTCCAGGACCAGGACCACCAAGGCTGTCTCTTCCCCTTCCACGGCCTCGCTGAGGGGGGAGGCCAGCAAAGATCCGGCCAGGCGGCAGCGGCTTCTTGATAACCAGCTTGATCTCCTCTTCCTCCTCCTCCTCCTCCTCCTCCTCCTGGTTCTGAGGCTCGGCTGCTGGTTTCTGAACACCGCTGGTGGACTGAAGCAGAGTCTCTGTGGTCGTGGGTCTGGGAGCCTCATCTGAGGAGGTTTCTGTGTCTGAAGAGGACGAGGAGGGGGGCTGTGGCTTCTTCTGGGTGGGTTTGATGTTAGGAGTTCTGGAGGCAGCAGGAGTGGAGGAGGAGGTCTTGGACGCTGCTTTTTTGGAAACTTCATCACTACTGCTGCTACTGGAGTCAGAGGAGGCCGGCTTCTGTCTTTTTACTGGGGAAGCTGGGAGCTTCTTCTTGCCTTTAACCGCCAGGTCGACAGTAGTGGGGGTCTTAATTGGGGAAGCAGCACAGGTATTCTTCTTCTTCTTCTTTTTCTTCTCCGTGTGGTTCTTTCCCGCTGACTTCTGACTGCGGCAGTCACCTGTCGCTAACGCAACGTCCTCTGACGCATTTTCCTCACACCTTTTCTTCTTCTTTTTCTTCTTACATTTTGCCTCCACTCCGTTCTCTCCCGGCCCGTCGTCCTCACTGCCTCTTTGTCTCTTTCGCCTCTTTTCTCTGCTCTCGTCTGGATCGCCGCCGTGCCCGTTCACCTGAGCCAGAGACTCCACCTTCACCCTGGAAAACAGAAGCGTCTTTAAATTAGGAGTCCAGTGACTTAGCTGAGGTTCCGTTTAACCCCGGTATTTCATCCCAGGTCACATCATCACCATAGTAACCATTAAAGGGCCGGTTATTCTTTACTTTCTTAACCACCCGTGTGGTCACATTTCCCACTAGTTCCTGGACTCAGTCATCTATTTAAATTAAAAAAAAGAAAAAGAAGAACTGGATTTTTGTCATAAAATCTCAAGATTCACAAAATTTGTGACTTTTATTATAAATTTGAGGCTTGTGTACAAAAGTCACATTTCTTTCTTTCTTACTTGTAAAATCACAAATTGATTAAATAAATGTTTTTAATAATATGTATTATTTTTTAATAAAAAAAAAAAAATTGATGATGTACAATCAACTGTCACAAATTTGTGATTTTTTTAAAACTTAAAATTAGAATTTGTTTGGCTGGATTTTTTTTTTTACAAATTCCAACAGCCATAAATTGCAAATTAATCTTAATCATAATTTTTTCTTCTACGATTGCAATTTTTTAAAGGACTTTTTTCTGAAAAAGAAAACCAAACTTTTTTGTAATGTTTTTTTTTTTTTTTTTTTTTGTGGGAAAATATAAACTTTTTGCAGCATTTTGACATAAAATTCCAAGTTGTAACGCTGCAGATTGGTTGCAGATTTCCTATAATTTACTATATTACTTTATTTACCCATAAATCAACATTTTGTCCTAAAATCACAAGTTTTGTCCAGAAAATTAGCAACTTTTATGTTGAAAAACCCTTTTCCAATATTTGCTAAATCATGACTTTTTGACATAAACGATCCTTCCTCATCTATTATTCAATTTTTCAATGTCAGTATTGAATCAAACGGGCAGGTGTATTGAAGTTTCCTCAGAAACGTTCTAGTTCTAAGTATATGATTGTCTTTGAACGCTGATAAAATCAAGTGGAGGGCCAGATTTGGCCCTTTTTAAAACGGGAAAGGAAAGTCATGTGACCTCTTCAACATAGCTGGTTTGTCATTTGTGCCTGTCCATCCATCTGGACTAATTTATTTAAAGAAGACTTAAAAATGTGACACAGTTTGGTCAAAGCACCACATGTAGCTCATCAAATACCCCCAAAACCTAAATGAACTGAAGCAGCTTGTTAAGAGGAAATGATGCTCATCAACAACCATGAGCGTGTTCATTAAACTGTCCACAAAAAGACAGTTTAGTTCTGGCACTACTCTTCCCCAGACGTCACACAATGACGTCGGAGTTCAGACCTGAACAACACCTGCATCCTCCAGGTGTTGACTGAGATCCTAACCAGACCAGAGTTTCTGTGAACTTATATTCCAGGTGTGACTGCTCACCTGATGTCGTCATTGTCCCGGACTATGTAGATGCTCTCGGTGTGTGGAAGGTAGCAGTCCTGGATGAACAGGTTGAAGATGCTCCCGCGGCTGAAGCCGAACCTCTCCCTGATCGTGCTCTCCAGATCCGCCACCACGCGACACGTGTTCACGTCCACCAGTAGCCAGCACATCCGGCAGCCCACGGCGGCGGGTGGAGGGTAGTCGAAGTGTAGCCGCAGGCGGATGAAGCTGGTACCGGCAGACATGACCCACGGAGACCCGAAACACGCCGTTGCTGCTGCTAACCGGGTCGAGACCAAAACTTCCGGTCGACCTTTTCAAAATAAGAGCATGTTTGATTTGCTGCACTGCCCTCTGCTGGTGTGGATGTATCGTGGATCATGGATAACGATATTAATGAATAAACATATTTACTTAATTTTTATTACAAAGAAACAAGGCAAGTTAAGGGTTATATAGAAGTAAGTCACAAACAATAAAATAATAAAAAAATAGAATCACCTCTTGCCTTTATTTTGAAAACAAACAGAGACTGTCTTTGCTACTTTTATGTCTGTGTTAGGCCATGGTGATATAGCATATATAATGACAGATAGAGATAGTGATGACAGTTAGTCACCAGACAAATAACGACGCTCTTTACATATGCTTTATACTGTATACCCTTTACAATATATAATAATTTTACTTGATGTGGTATTTAAAAAACATAATCATCTTCTATCCTGTTGTCATGGATGAGAAATGTCTATAGAGACCAAAACTGCGTTTGTGGCAGACTGTAAATTTGTTTATTTCTACTGTAAAGTTGGACATTTTAACATAATGTTTTTATAGTTCTGTAAAGGATTTGCTCTGGAAGTTGGGAATGTTTTATTGCTTGGTTATTATAAATTAAAGTTGCAAAAGTGTTTTCACATGTACAATAACTAGTCTGATGGACTCATGGAATAAATAGTCTGGGTTCATGGATTAGAGAAATTCATGGTGAACCAATAAAACACACACAATACAACCAAGGAAAGTCATTATTCATTTAATTAGTTATTTATTTATTGTGCTAATTTCCAATTATCTGAGTATTTTACAGTTAAATTTACAGTTTGTGATGACATTATATGACCCTTCCTTAGTTGTCCGTTGACTTTTCTTTTTTCTGTAATGTTGTTAAAAATTAAAAAGATCCCGTCAGTCAGCTGATCGTTGGTATGGTCACGTGATCTGAGGTGTGGTCATGTGACTCCGCTTTTAAAGCAGCAGTCGGACATCAGAGCGGCTCTCATCAACAATGGGCTGGTTAAAAACGACTTGCAGGCTGCTTTTACTCGCTGTTTTCTTCAGCAGAGGTATGACTTATACACCATATTCATGTTTGTGACATGTAATTAAATGGAAGACTTAATTTCCTCATCGGAGCTTTATTACTTAGCTGGTTGTAAAACCGAAAGTACAGATTTATTTCTTGCTATTTGAAACAGCGTCACAGTCACGTGCTTGTTTGAGTAAATAGCAGGTTAAACCCCTCCTGTATCCCTGAACTCTGCAGGGACCCCCACTCCCGTGGGAGCCAAAGAATTGTGGGGCTACGTGGACGTAAGGGAGGGGGCCCACATGTTCTGGTGGCTCTACTATCCTGTCAATGCGGCTGCGCAGTTCGAGGATCTGCCACTGGTCATGTGGCTGCAGGTAGGACTGGAGCCAGCTGACACCTGAACCGATCTCCTCGATCACATATGTCAAACCCGAGGCCCGCGGGCCCAATCAGGTTAACCTCATCATTTTATGTGGCCCCCTTGAGGTCTTGAAGGGCGTATGATTGCTGCTTCATTACATATGTTTTGCAGAAGTCAACATTTTTACAATAAAAAGGTCACTATTTTATATAAAAGATAAGACTTTTTAACTATGAAAATGTGCAATTTTACAAATGTTGTGATTTACAAAAAAGTTCTGAATTTTATTCTTTAGGACAGGGAGTTGTGATTTTTAAATCAAAAAGTTTAAATTTTTTCAGCAAAAAGTGTTAGTATTAAGTTAAAAGGTCACAATGTTGAAGAAAAAGTCGAGTTAAAGTTGTGAAAAATAAATTCTAACAAAACTCACAATTTTACGGCACTAACTGGTGCATTTTTTAAACAAAAAAAATGTGCAATTTTGCAAATTTTGCAAATTTTTGCTTCTTTTTTAAAAAATCGATGTAAGGAAAAAAAAGGAGTTTTAATTTACTGATCGTCCCCTTTCCTGTTGGCTTGAGCTTTGGGCCCCAAAAAATGTCTGGATGACCCTGACAGTATTTGTTACTTAAATAAATAATAGTTATTTAACAATGTATTAAGGAGTAGTTACATTTATACAGTCGTACAGTCACAACTTGCCCTTTGAGGACCACCATAGTGCTGATGTGGCCCTTTGTGGAAATGAGTTCAACACATGACAACTGTACCTAACCTTCATCAGGTAAAGCGACAGAAACCCACAAACATACGCATAATTAGACATAATAAAGACCCAACTGATAATAGTCATTCTTCATGCTGATAACAGACTGCTGTGACAGTTCTGAGTTGGTCTTGAAGGGTCCTTGGACCTAACTGGCTCAGGACCTGAGGATTTGTAGACTTGCAGCTTTGAGAGGGAAACGTCGGAATTTCTCACTTTAAATCTGACGTTTATACTTGCTGTCACAACACAGATGGTCCAAATCTGAGGCAGAGTTTAATTTCTTCGCAGTGAACTACTTGAACGTTCTTATTTACGAAGCTGCAACCGTTTTATTTTCTGACATAAGGAAGGCCGTTGTGACTAAATGACTAATATCGTTGCTGCTTCTATTTAAAACTGAAAGAGGAACTAGTCTTCTCTGTGGAAGGTCCCATGAGATGTTCCTTCGCAGACTGCCGTTTGCTTCCTCTTAAAGGGGCAGGAAAAAATAATGTAAAGCGTCTAGAAGTGAAAGACTTTCAACATTGATGCACCATAAAATGTGACTTCGTCCAAGTCGCAATCCAACACAAACCTGTTTTTTTTATTATATTATTATTGTTATTATTGAAAACACACATTAAATATTCAGAGCTGTAGGAGGAAAGTAAGCGAACCTTGTTGTGAAAAAATGTATTATTTATAATTTTGCTCGTCCCTGTGACTCTATCTCTAAGACTGAAATATAAAACTTGAAGTTCTCTCAGGCTTCGTGAACATTAACAATGTTCACAAGAGGTTAGACGAGAAGTGGCAGATGATGATGATGATGATGGATGGACCCTCCAGACCGGAGCCTGACGCCTGATTGGGAATCATTCTCTGTTTGAGTAATCCATGTAATTAATACAGACTTAATTACTTTTAACCAAAGCTAGTTGGAGTCAGTTTGTTCACCTGGAGGTCTTTTCTCCTGAGATACCTGCCAGCGTTGCACGTGATGTCAGTAGATCAGTTGTTGCTTGGCGACACAGGAAGAAGAATTATCCAGTCAGTTTAACATTGCTGCGTGTGACATTTGCTGCCGATGTTTGATCCTGAAGGTCGTGCGTTCTTCTATCTCAGGGTGGACCTGGAGGGTCAGGAAGTGGATTTGGAAACTTTGAGGAAATTGGACCCCTGGACAGAGACCTGCAGCCCAGGAAAACCAGCTGGGTAAGATGGTATTTCTTTTTTATCTATTTATCTTGCAGACTTTGGGACAGTGTGAGATTTATTATGTTTATTATGTTTTTTGTTTTTTTTTCCTCCAGCTCCAGGCCGCCAGCTTGTTGTTCGTAGACAACCCCGTGGGCACGGGCTTCAGCTACGTGGAGGAGTCGGGCAGCTTTGCCACCAACGTGTCCATGGTGGCCTCGGACATGCTGGTGCTGCTCAAACACTTCTTTACAGAGAGAAGCGAGTTCCAGGTACGCCAGCTGACCCGTCCGCAGTGAATACCCAAACCTTCAAGTCAAAAACGATGCAGAACCACTGATGTCAGAAATGCAAGTTTCATCCGTTAAAGGAACATTCCTCGATCTACAGTTTTAATCCTCCAGGCTAAATCCAACCCACCGTTTCATTTTATCTGGTCATTCAAGGCAAAAACAGTCATTTACTTTCAACTAGAACGTTTCTGGAGAAACTTTAAAAGGGAAATCAGTGAGATCAGTCACCGTCTGATTTAGGTATCAACATCAAAAACTCATAAGTGGAGACGAGGAGCAGCTTTTATCTGATGAAGAGTCGGAATTTTACACTTGAAGAAAGGAAACAAATTTGAATTTTTACTATTAAAAGTCACGATTGTTCAAAGATGCAATTTTATAAATTTCACACTTTTAAGACAGTTTTCTTTCAAGAATTTTTTTTTTTTGTTTCACAAAGACTTAAATTCACAATTTTACTAAAAAAAATTTGCTTTTTTTTTGTTTGTTTGGTTTTGTTTTTCTGATTTAAAAAAGGTCCAATTTTACAACAAAATTCATATTTTTTTTAAATAATTCAATTTAGTTTTTTTATGACAAAGTTGCAGATTTACGTGTGTGGAAATGTCACAAGTTTGAAAAAATGCTCTATTTTACAATTTGTTTAAAAAAAATTTGTATTTTTAATTTTATTTGAATTCATTAAAATTTAAAATATTTTTTCGGGGGGGCATAAAGTTCCAATTATATATAAAAATTATAATTTTTGTGAAATATCAAAACTTGTGATTGTACAACAAAGTCATGGTTTTAAAATTAAAGAAGTCTCAATCTTGTAAAAAATTTTAAATTTATTTTTATTTATTTATTTTTTAATAATTCCAGGAAAAAATACATTTTTAAAAATGTGACTTTTAGATCAAAGGTGTCCATTGTTATGCTAAATCTGAGATATCATAATTTTTTTTTAAAAATCATTTGAAATTTGAATGTTTTGAAATTTGCCAGTTTTTTATTATAAAGTTTTGGGTTGTTTTTTTTTTTTTTTCAAGCCCACGAACATGAGCAGATTTGTTCTGATATCATCAGCGTCTTGATAACAATAAACATTCTCTATATTGTGGAGCTCTAAGTTCAACTTTGTATGTTTTATAAAGTGTATAAAAGGTCAGTTTGTGCAGAAATGTCTCCTTTTTTAATTCTACGTTTGTACAAGCTGACCAGCTTCTGTCAGTAGACTCGGAGGAGAGATCATGGCCTCCGCATCACTGAACTGGATCAGTACTGGTACATTAATGATAAATTAGACCATGAACGCTCCAATTTTTTGCATTTATTAACAGCGCTTCAGCTTCAAACTTCCTGTTACAAACCACTTTTGTTAACTACTTTGTTTGCGTACAAGTTAAACAGAGAAGTAAATATCCACGCTCTCTGAATCAATGACATACGAGTCTCCTCAGATAATTAAAATAATGATTCTGGTCCAGGTACTGTCTGGGCCAACAGAACTGGCCGCTTTTCTGCAAACACGTATTCCAGTTTAACAGTCAAAGCTGCTTTGTTTCATGTATATATATTTTTGGTCTCTAATGAAAGTTTACACTCCTGACAATCTAATAACAGAGCTTTGGTTGATTTAACGTTAAAATGTTTTTGTACTTCAGACCTTCGAGTTGTTAAAAAAATTTAACCTGCTGGTTGGTCTTGCAGAGCGTCCCCTTCTTCATCTTCTCCGAGTCTTATGGAGGGAAGATGGCTGCTGCCATCTCACTGGAGCTCACCAAGGTCAGTTACAGCTGGATATTTCTCACCTTTTTAGCATTTCGGTGTTTGTAGGTGTGTTAATTGACGCACACACATACGCACACATACGCTCTGATGTAAAGGAGTTTTCTCAGCTGGTCTTTAATGCTGCTGATCTACCTCCATCTGCAGGCCGTAGCCCAAGGATCCATCAAATGCAAGTTCTCTGGTGTTGCTCTGGGAGACTCGTGGATTTCTCCTCTGGGTCAGTATCAGTCTGGTTTCGGGTTAAACTGCTGTCAGCGTTTCAGTAAAATGACCCGTTTGGTGCAGAACAGAAGCAGCAGATCAGAAATGAAGGTGCAGGACCAACCAGGACCATGCAGACATTTTTAGGGGCAGGTGCTCAAGCAAGATCACCTACATAAATGAAACTATTGTAATATAAATTTCCAACTTCTTTTGTTGTAAAATTGTTGTCAAATTACATGTTTTTGTTGATCTCCCAATTTTTTTTTTCATAAATTCGCAAACAAGATGTTTACAAAATTACTACTTTTTGACAAAATTACTCCTTTTGTCAAAAATAAACTCCTGTAAAATATTAAATTTCACAAATTGCACTTTTTTAATGTAAAAAGAAAAAAAATCTTAAAAATCTCATTTAGAAAAAAACATAACACCAAATCACTATTTTGCATAAAAAAAAAAAAACTTTTGCACAGAAATCCCAACTTTTGGTTGTAAAATTATGTGTTTTCTTTGTTGTTGTTATTTTTTTAAGAATGAATCTTTTCTTTAAAACTTTAAAAATATTTTTTGTTGTCAAATTGTGACTTACAAAATTCCAACTTTTTGACAAAATTGCTGCTTTATTGCCCAAAAACATTTTGCAAAAACTTGGACATTATGATTGAAGAGAGGAACAAATGAGTTCTCCTGCACGTTCAGTCCTCCACCTGCAGGGGGACCTATAGAGCTAAAAATGGCTAAAGTTCCTTTGTGCTGCTTTAAAACATGAGCTTCCTGCAGGCGACGCCACAGCTGTTACTCCTTAAAATGTCCTGAGGAAGTTGCCTCAGCAGGAAAAATTAAAACGTGGGGGACATTAATAACAGTAGTAGTCCTAGGAACCAAAAACATGGCTCCGTTGGACACGTTTGCTGCAACAGCTTAGTTGACGTTTGCACACTCATTTGCAGATTTAGATTTGTTTGTTTTCGAATTGCAACGTAGAAAGGGACAACATATTTTGCCGGTACTTGTCCTTAATCGTCCCAGTTTATTCTGATA
This sequence comes from Arrhamphus sclerolepis, assembly GCA_037176975.1. Lineage (NCBI taxonomy): Eukaryota > Metazoa > Chordata > Actinopteri > Beloniformes > Hemiramphidae > Arrhamphus > Arrhamphus sclerolepis. The sequence continues at coordinate 1,964 of JBAMYA010043680.1, read as the reverse complement.
TTGATCCTCTACTTCCACCTTAACAGAAACATAAGCCTCCATGTGGAATGATGTTAACTGTCATGAGGATGTTTTTTTTCTTAAATGTGTGGCTGTTTTCAGACTCGGTGATGACGTGGGGGCCGTACCTCTACAGCACCGTAAGTACCTGCTCAGGAGGGAACGTCTGCTTCGTATTTGGACGTGAGCTGTTGTGCAGCTTCTTCTGATCTGTGTGCAGTCGCTGCTGGACGACTTCGGCCTGGCCGACGTCAACGGTGCGGCGGAGGCGGTGAAGCAGGCCGTGGAGCAGCAGCAGTTCCAGAAAGCCACCGAGCTGTGGTCCGTGGCCGAGATGGCGGTGGAGCAGGTCAGTTCACGTCTTTTCACTCGGGGGAACTCATACAGGTGCATGTCGGTAACCAGATGTTTCCCTGCCAGAACACGAATGGAGTCAACTTCTACAACATCCTGACCCAGCAGCCAGACGAGACACTCGGGTTTTCTGCAGCAGACGACTTCATCTGTGAGCTTCTGCATCACACCAGGATTTGTTGTCCGATTAGAGCTTTAAACTCATTTGTCCATGAAACTGAGGTGTCGTTCTCTTCTGTCAGCTCTGCTGGCCCGTCGCCACATTGGTCCCCTCCACCGGCAGTCGCTGAGCGAGCTGATGAACGGACCAATCAGGAAGAAGCTGGGCATCATCCCGCAGAACGTCACCTGGGGAGGTACGGCTGCCGCAGGAACCTTCTGCCTCCGTGTTTGAATGTAAAACTGAGGAAACTTTAGTAGAACTGCTTTTAAACTTTTTAACTGGACACAAGCTTCTGTGATTTCTTTTATCTTTCTGTCTACGTTCAGGACAGGCAGAGGACGTCTTCCAACAAATGTCGGGAGACTTCATGAAGCCAGTGGTGGACATAGTGGACGAGCTGTTGAGCGCTGGAGTCAATGTCACAGTTTACAACGGACAGCTGGATCTCATCGTGGACACCATGGGTAACGTAACCTGGCGATCTCAGTACGGGACCCCTGTTGCATCTCTGGAAAACGGCTCTGACTCTGACTACAAGCATCTCCTTCTTACAGGTCAGGAGCTGTGGGTCAAACGGCTTAAGTGGGAGGGCCTCCCTGGCTTCAACAAGCTGAGGTGGACGCCCCTGGATGACCCGGCCTCCTCAGGAGTTACTGGAGCTTTCTACAAGACGCACCAGAACTTTGCCTTCTACTGGATCCTCAGGGCTGGTCACATGGTAGGTCACCAAGCAACAAGTTTTCATGGCTCAGATAGTAAATCCTGGAAGGTCACAGATGTGTCTCACATGCTGAAAGAAAGAAAAAAAAAAACAAAAAAACTTGGCCTTGTTGTGTTTGTGTTCAGATCCCTGCAGACCAGGGACCAATGGCTCTGCAGATGCTGAAGATGATCACCCAGCAGGACTGATCACCTCTGGAGCAGCTGGAATACTGCGACAATCACCATAATCACAGAAGCTTCACATTTCCTCCCATAACCAAGTTGATGTTGAATGTCACTTATCTTTCAGTTTTGTAAATTTCAACCATCAGATCAATAAAAGCCTGATTGTTTTTTCTTTTTTTTAAAAAAAAAACAACGAAATCTCAGCTTTCAAACATCTTTTTTTTTTTTTATTAACGCTCAGTTATAATAGGGTAAAAAATTAGCCAGCCGCCAATTGTGCCAGTTCTCCCACTTAAAAAGATGAAAGAGGCCTGTAATTTTCACCATAGTTGCACTTCAACTATGAGAGACAAAATGAGAAAAAAAACCCAGAAAATCTCATTGTCTGATTTTTAAAGAATTTATTTGCAAATCATGGTGTAAAATAAATATTTGGTCACCTACAAATAAGCAAGATTTCTGGCTCTCACAGACCTGTAACCTCTTCTGTAAGAGGCTCCTCTGTCCTCCACTCGTTACCTGTATTAATGGCACCTGTTTGAACTGGTTACCAGTATAA
>JBAMYA010043679.1:0-13138 GCA_037176975.1 Arrhamphus sclerolepis | reverse complement strand
ATCATGGTCAAGGAAAGGTTCTGTTGTGTTGCTTTAAGTGATGCAATTTTGTCAGTACAGACAGCTCAATTTTGTCTCTTAACAATTTCCGCCATAGCTTTATTTAAAATACATACTTTGATAAAGTTGCTGAAGGATCAACAATGAAGAGAAATTGTCACCCTGTGACAATCACAGAGTTTAAAGGAGCATGTCTGCTCTGAAGGAGGCTTTACAGTAAAAACAAGTTATCTAATGCAATGCCTGATTGCATATCTTGCTTTCATTTCTTTCTTCAATTTAAAGTCCACATGCCTCCCAGAACTGTCAGTGAACTTCCCACTTTACTTCAGAGCTTCTTTCACAACCTTTCAGCTGTATTGGATTGAAACTGGAATTTTGTGACAAGAAGGGTTTACCACCAAATGACTGAATTATAGAGAAATGCCAATGCTAGAATGTAAATTAGGTGTCTGAAACAGGAATCACTTTTACACTTCCCTTTACAAGAATGATATAAAACCCTGTCAATCAAGATGAAAAAAAAAACAAATTGAAGGAAATTCCCCTTACAACTCTGAGTTCTCCTTCAATTTTATTTTAAACATCCCCGTAACAGTGTTTGACGCAGTCTCAAGGCTATTTATATTTATAAATAAATCTTTTATGCTTCCTGCTAAGAAAGAATTTATGCTTGGAGCAATCAGATACATTACTGGTACAGTGTGAACTGGGCAGCTCTGCATAGACGTGATGTTTTAACACTGTTGTGTCTCAGCACGGAGGGTTCCACTTAGAAACTCAGATGAAGTCTTCTTTTTATTCATTTAGTTTTTTTTAGCTGCATTTCAACTAACTGTACCAAAAACTTAAATGGCTCATGGCATTTTACAATGAACTAAATGATTATTTCAGCCTCAGCTTTTCTGCATTACCACTGCGTTCTAAGGTGCAGGGTAAATTGGTGAAATCAAGTCTGTAAAATATTTTGCTTCAACTGTATTAACACAAAATATTTTAATGTTATGGACTTCTGTGGGGAGTGGGGATGTTTTTATTTGTGCCTTACAGCATTAGATTCGAGAAAAAATTGGATATTAATGTTTTACTGCTGGAATTCATTCGGGTCATAGTCTCCTTGTTCATTCTGGATGTCATTCGGCCACCACGGCTTGTTGTGTGTGCTGGTTCAACCCACAGAAACTAAGAATACTAAGAATCAAGAATTGTTTTTGAAGCATGAAGATCCACTTGTTATGTCATCTCATTAAAATCCTTTATCAAAAGTATCCTGTGAAGTTTTTTTTTATGAAGATTAACAACCCCATGTGGACATCACGAGTTAGCGACAAATGAACGCAGCCTCACAAATGAAGAGGACTACACATATATCAATATATGTGTGTGTATATCTATCTATCTATACACACACACAGACATACATACAGTATATATGTGTTTGTTGCGCGTCAAGGGCCATCAAGGACTCACAAGATGAGACGTGATGAGATAAACTAAAGCTAAATATAACTTTTCTTTCTGCTCATGTCAGCTCCATGCATATAGTCTGACCAGCCACACCCATTCACTTTGTGAAAATTCGCTCCTGAAATGAGTCTGGTGCCCCTCCCATGCACAGCCATTTCCACCAGTACAGAACGTACCAAACTGACTTCAGTGGTGCAGGGGAGGACAACAAGTGATGACTCACACAGGACAATCCAAGAGTCACTTTTCAAAACAGCCAAAGACTGCATAAGTGCTAATAACACCTTGGATGAGTCTTTTACATGCATTTCTGCTCCACTGCACATCATTTTGGATGTTTTTTTGTTTCCCTTGTTGGTGGTATGCCTGTCCAATGATATCCAAATGCAGTTTTTCCTCTGCAATTGTTGATACTACTCCCTGGATATCTGAGTTGAATCCAGATGAAATGCAATAATTCTTTGTATCAAAGTGAAAAAGAATAAATACGACTGAATAGGGCATCATGTAGTAGTATTAATAAAACACCTGCTCTTTTACAGTCTAATAAATCACGTTTTAATCTAATTAAATCCGAGTCTTAATATTATTCTTTTTCTATTTTGAAGAAATTTAGATCCAATCGTGCTTTTTTTTGTCATTTTTAATAATTCTGAAAAAAAAAAAGGTTAAAGAACTTGTTGAATCTTGTGTGAGACTGACAATAATTGAGCAAACAACTTCAACTAGCATAAGCAAATAGTGCCCTTTCATTTCCCCTCAACTATCATGAAGACATTTCAAGAAAATCTACAATCTCACGTTTATTTTTGCTCTTCTCAGGTTGCATTTGCTGCTTGCAAAATTCCAATGAACTTGAAGAGTGTGATTCTGGTGTACTTTAGGAGCATGTCCTGGCATGATCTCAACAGAACAGTGTTTTCTTTAAAAAGAATATAAGGTAAACAATAAGGAGGGAAGGGGGGAAGGGAGGGTCCTGGGCTTAATGTACAAGCGCAGGGTAATCCCAGGTATTATAATCTAAACCCAAGCATTGTTAATGGGCTTATGTGCCTTAGCAGCAGCTTAAAATTAAGTCTAGCTCAAACATATCTGTATTAACCATAAAAAGGAAAAAAAAAGTGTGTGTCATGAAAGAGAATGAGACACTTATACCTTCTCCGGTGGAGGACCACAAGTTGCTGCCTATATCATCCGCTTTCTAGTCGTCTCTGAAACAAGACAAAAGAAAAAAAAAAAGTGTTAAAAACAACCTGGACTAGAGAAAAAAATTGTTCCATTTAATTTTCTTTTTGACATTTAAAATGTATGCATTGGACAGGTGGAGTATCAACTTTCACATTAACAAACTTCCTCTGTTCTGCAGAGGCATACAAGCATTTAATGAGCAAATACAATCCTCTCCTGCCACAAAATACACCACTGAATTATTCAGCAGGGAAATCTACACCCTTGTCTGTTATATCCAAAGAAGCTGATGAGGCCTCTGTCTGCCGCATGTTTACTGGAGTATTAAATGTCCTGTGACAAGCTGGAGCTGTTAATGGTCACTAGGATGTGCTGGACTGCAACTCCCTCCAGGGCGAGAGCAAAAAATTAATAAATAGATGGCAACGTCATATTCCATAAAAAGAAAAAAAAGAGGTTGCACATATTGAATGTTTGGGTGTTGGCCGTAACAAAAACTTTACTAAGCAGATATGTCATGTCCACAGCAGAAGACTGGTTGCTATGAATCAATCAAGACTGATCAGCCATATTTTTTTTCATTTTCCATTCTGATGTGTGCCAGTGTGATTGGGATCATTGTCCTGTCTTTTTTGCTTTGTTTCGTTGTTGTTGTTTTTTTGCAATTTCTCAGATTATTGCGCATCAAACTACATTGTTGAAATGTTAAATTGTCTGCACTTACATAGCAACTTTTTTAAGTTTGTCTGGCTTATACAAAGCACTTTTATCATATGTACACATTACAGTGGTGGAATAAAGTGAATATTAATTAAAAACCAACATTCAGAGCCTATGAGCAACGTAATCTTTACGTTATGTGACGTAATCTTTATGTTATGTGACGTAATCTTTATGTTATGCGCCACAAGTTGAACAAAGAAGAGCCAGAGAACATGTACAGAGGAGGGACAGTGAATATATCAGTAGGCGGATGATGAGGTTCGAAGTGTAAAGTGGGAGGTCTGTAAGGCGGGAAGACCAAAGAGGAGATTTATGTATGTAGAGAAAGAGGACATGAGGTTAAGATGGCATGAGAAATTGGGGTTAGATGGAGGCAGTGGTGACCCCTGAAGGAAACAGCCAAAAGGAAAAGAAGAAGGCAACATATTCAATTATTCTGTGATATTGCCCAGCCCTAATACACATGGTACATCGAAGGACACATGGGGTTCAATGCCCCGCCCAATAACACTTTGATCAGGGATGGGGATCAAACCACCAGTCTTCCAATTGCATGAAAACCAACTCCACTTACACCAGCTCAAAATTTTCTGGAATATAGACTCTTGAAAGATCTCAACCATCATGAATCTTCTGTACATCTGAATATTCTCCAGTTAATTTGGAAGTCTCTTCCTCTGTAGATCATTTCTAGTGAACACACATATAAATCCTCCAGATCAGAAACCCAATTTGGTAATATTTATTTTAGAGTATGTAAACCTGACATGGAGAAATGAGTTTTGTCACGTTCTGATGTATAAAACTGCGAGACCGTGTACTTTTTTGTTTGACATGACTGTATCTGATGTGTACTCATTGATGGATGGATGGCCCACAAAGGCACTTAACACTCTCTTTCTGTGCATAGCAGACACGTACATGCACACCCACTCTGGAGCTGTCACACTAACATTTGCTAAAACGCCATGTGGACAGCACAGATTGTGTGCTGACAAGACCACACACACACACGCACGCCATACCAACAACCCAGGATATACACACAAGACTATCTTATTCATTCATGCCATTTTCATTTGCCAACTCTTTCTCTCCTTTCTTATCTTTGCTTCTGCTTAGAGGAAGATTCTCCTTGACAATCCAACCAGAAAGGTTACCAGGGAGCTAAGTGAGCAGCTTAATGACGCTGAACATAATTAGTGAAATCAATAACAAAGCCCATTTCCAAAAAAGAAAGAAAAAAGAAAAAAAGAACACAACCAGCAATGCAGTGTGTCAGAGTTTAGAAAAATAGCAGACAATTAGCCAGCCAGCCAGTCGGTCGTCCTTCCAGGTAGTTATTCCAGTAAGTAAGCCATTCAGGAAAATAACACATTCAGCTCTACCATCAGCAGAAGAGTCAGTCAGCTCAGAGTTAAGTCAGTAAATCTGTCAATCATCCCAGTGGGTGGTGGAGCCAGACATTGTAGAGAGAGATGCATGCATGTGTAAAAAAAATTAAATAAACAAACATGTTTTTCAGGAAATATCAACTGAGAACTAGAATGGAATTTTCCAGAGAAGTCAAAAGGAATAACACAGAGTGATACAACTCATTATGTTAAATGGCAAGTTATTACACAGTATGAGTGTAGAATTTTGGATTTAACCTCATAAAACCATGTTAATTTACTCTATCAAATTTTTAAAGGGTTTACTATAGTATGAAACTGCAAATGATGAGGTTTAAGCCTCATCTTAGGTATTCAGGAGCTTTGAGATTGTGTGCATAAATTAAAGCATAGCATGCAGTTTGTTTACCCAAAATTATTGTGCACCCAGATATTAAATCTAAAATATTTTCACCCCGTGGCACCACAACACAATGTTAGTCTCTGATGAGGGTGTGTCATTAAGGTAGCTCCATCTATAGAAAGTAATGAGCTTCCTTGGTGATGTAAAATAAAATTTCTTGCAACCTTTTAACAGTAATTGTATGAACAGCCCAACATTTGCCCTCATGCTATTGTCTAAAAAGCATTTGTTGCCATCACAGGGGAAAAGCCCGTAAAAACAGGGGGAAGCACACATATATACGAAATAGTGGAAACCCAAAGGAGACAAACACGCAAATACACACAGACGCGCACTTTGTTCTGTAATAGTTTACTGAAAAGAGGAAGATGTGTAATCAATGCTGTTGTCACTTTGGGTTGAACGCTTTGAGAGGAGGCTGACAGACTTACCAGATATGAGGATAAAGACAAAAAGTCAAGAAAGAATAGTGTATCTAAACAAAATCTAAAGGAAGACAGCATAATTTCTGTGTTTGTGCTTTCATATTGCCAAAGAATATAACTGTGAAAAATGAAAGTAGAACTGAGCCCAGGCAAAGGAATGTTTTCAAATCTGACTAATCTGATCATGTAAACAGGGAACAGTCAGAGAGGCAGACTTCTTTTACCGTAGCTGCATCAGTGTGGAAAGATGAGGTAAGTAAGATGAATGTGACAAGGTCCAGCGAATGTCCTACTTGAACATTCTAAAGCCAAAGTTTACACAAGAAAACAAAAGACTCAAAATCCCACAATTCACTGGGTTAAATGGACCATAACAGCAAACATTTCTGAGTCCCTCTTATCTGGTGCAAAAAATCAGCTGTGTTTTCACAGCATGGCGTCTAATACTGGGACATTCGGCTCGACTACTGACTTTGTCCCAGGATACAAGGACCAGAGAGGAATTGATTTATTGAAGTCTATCAATATCCTTCCTTTCAGCTTGTTAGTACTGAGCCTTATCCAGTTTTCCCATAATGTCACAGAACAAAACAACCCTGATAACTATCTAGCTGGTGGCACAGTTGTACGCTGTTAACCAATGAACTTGTTTGTCTTTGAGCTCTGTAAATGGACAAGCTGAATGTTATATTTTAAAATGTATATACTTATTTTTAGTAAATAATATTAAAATTCTCAGCTTAATCATCTGAGAATTTGGGAAGGCAGTTGAGAAAGGTAGCTCTTATTTGATAAATTTGAGTCAGGCTAAAATGTCAGCATGCATTTTATAAATCTGGCTTAAATTGTTTTTTTTCCTCCTAATGTCATGTAAATGTGCTGTAAACAGTGAATAAATAATTAAAATGGATATAATATAAGTCTGTCTGACAACAGACTGGAGCAAAGTCTTCAAGTTAATAGCATGTAAAAAAAGAAAAAGAGAAAGAAATTACAAACTACTGCCCCAGTAAAAGAAGAGCTCTTAATAGGGTATTTAGGATGCCTCCTGCACATCAGCCTGGAGAGGTGATTTGAGTAAGTAGAACTGGAAAAAAGACCCAACACAAACCCAGGACACTCTGGAGAGATCATTTTGTCTCAGCTGGCCTGGGAGCAACTCAGTATCCAGGATACCTGGATGCTGACAGCTGGAGGAGGTGGGGATAAGCAGAAGTGGAAGTGTTCAACAGAATCAAAGATTTTCTGTGTTCCATTAAAACACAACAGAAAACAGAGAACAAGGAACAAAGAATGGATTAGCAGAGACTGTTATGAGCTGAAAATTCTCATGTAATCAAAGGGTAGCTGCCTGTTCACATTTTGGTATAATGCATAGAGATTTCTAGAACATTTACAGCTCTCCCTTCCTTCGTGTCCTCATCCCATGCCTTGCTTCCTAACTTTTTGTAGCTTGAACAGGGGATTGTCTGAAAGCTCCAGATATATGGAATGCTATCTATCAACAATGATCAATGGCACGCTATTTTTTGATGCATCGAGCGGCTCGCATACAAAAGCACCAGCTACTTTCAACGATTTGCCTTCAACCAGTCAAGCTTGTCAACTGGCAAATTGGGCTTAAAAATGTGTATTACAAAAGAGTCCGTAGGCCTTTTTCAGTTATAAAAGAAAAATAATAGCTTCAAACTTGCAGCAATGGTATTCAGTCATTCAGATACAGCTCACATTTACAATGTCATCTGCGTCACTGAACTTCCAGTTCTGAAATGTTATATAGAAGCACTGGGGTGTACCAACACACTTAGATGCAACCAGCCATCCACGTCTGAAATGCGATAAAAGTATAATGGCCCAGAGGTGGCAGTCGTGCTAAGAGCTTCCCTTGGCAATGTTTTCTTTGTTATCATTTTTCCATTTCTCCTTTCACAGCACAACATAGTTTTCATAAACAAAAAAAGTGACACTCAATTATTTTCTCAGTCTCATTTAGACTAATTTGAGCACAGGTAACCTGACTGAATATTAATAACAACAATAATGATGATAATAATAATAATAATATTCTGCATTGTATTACATTCATAAGACATATATTATACAATTTCTGTGAAAAACAACAATAAATAGACAAAGTAGTTAGCTACTGGACACTTTGATCATATCTGAATTTTGCCCAGTTCACACTGTAGCATTGTTACAGTCCTCTAAGATTAATTTCAAGTCACATTGTATGACGTGAAACTGGTAGATAATTAATTTACAGCATGTTACACTACAAGATTGAACATACGTTGAATCGTGGCAATGACAGAAATAGTGTATTTCAGGCTTTAAACACAGCGTCATTGCGTCATTATCAGATTGCTGCTAATGTGCTAATGCACTGATGACTCAAAGTTTATCGTAGTGCTGTTCCTGTGCTTTGAAAATAAAATAAATGAAAATCAAAAAGGAGTATCTTTCTTCTTTATTTGAATTTCACATTTTTCTTTCCATTTCTCCGTTTTGTCGGTGTTGTTGCTAGGCTACTGTGCTGTGTAGACCAGAGCAGTTTTTAATAGTTTTGAATTCTTTAAATAAATAGATTTTTTTATTCTGTTTTTGAATTTGTTTGCATCAGTGAAACTAATCCACTATCCAACATTGTTGTTTTTGTTATGGTATGGCTTGCCTTCCAGGTTCATTTTAAGGTTTGGGGTTGGAGATGCGTGGCTATGAGAGCTGTATTATCGACTTCATTCTACACACAAAGTCGCTCTTGGCAGCAGCTTCAGATCTATTCACTCTGGAACCCGGCTTCAAATCTATGCGCTTGCGAGATGTGAAGCCTGGTATGAACCAATGCTAACAAATCTTGTGATAAAAGAGGCATATAAAATGGTATGTTGGATACTGCCATATAAAGAATAATAATAATAAACTGCAGCACAGTTCCCCCACATATTGTGACTTACACCCAAAAGTATACCTCCTACATTTGTCTTATTATATTGGATTCCTTGACCATGTAAACCTACACTTAGCAAATGGAATTGCATTGATATTATTAGTTCAATAGTTATTCGCAAAAATGGACATTTCTGTAATGGCGGTTTTCTTCTGGATGTAGCTCCATAACTATTGAGAATACGTCAAATCCGTTGACATACATCTTTTTCAGTAGACTTTCAGCTACAATTTGGGGCTTGTTGCACGTCTTTATATGCATTTGTTACATCACAGTGTTGAAAATTATAATTATCCCCTACTTTTTCATGTTCTGGAACTTTAGTATCCAGAGTATTATCAGGTTCTGGATCATACTTTTACATATTATAGAAACTATCATGATTGTGTCCTGTATATTTTTGCTAAACAATCCCACCATTTATTGTGGCGTTATATTCACATATGCTGAAAATGGCCCTATCTCGCAATGATGAAGAATCCTTTAAAAAAAATTCCAGGATCCAGACAGTGATCCAGATCACCTCCAAAATTTAATCATTTGTTCGCTGTTCCAATTTGGATATATCCTGAAATTTTTTTTTATGAAAATCCATCCATAACCTTTTGAGTTATGTTGCAAACAAACAAACAAACAAACGTTGGCAAATACATAACCTCCTTGGCAGAGATAAAAAAAAAAAAAAACTTAAAGGACAACTTGGATTTGTTTTTTTCTTAGTATTATTATTATTGGATTGCTGAAGTGTCAGATAGTATCGGCAGATACTCAAAATCAAATGACTCTGACTCGGTCTCGAGGGCAAAAAATGTGATTGGGACATCCCTAGCCAGAATGCAGTCCAAACAATGAGGCAAAACGAAAACTAAGTTAATTTTACCCACAATTCTATTTAGTTAGTTTTGCATTGTTAATTTTAATTTGTTTGATAAAAAAAACAGAACAGCTTAGCTTTTATTTTTAATTTCAGTTAACAGAATTATTATTTGACTGTTTCAGTTTTAGTCTCAGTTTTCATTAACTGTAATAACTCTGGTGTAGGCGTGCTGCCGTTTACGTTATTTCATGGTGCAGTCCTATTGGTTGTTAGCTGACAGAGCTCGTAGAGGCAGCGACAGGCCATCACACTCTCAGACAATTCCTCCAAATTTCTGACACTGTTTGATATCTGTCGCAGCCCATCTTTGGTCCTTCATCTTTGTCCTTCTATTGTCTCATTGTGAGATCTACCACCACAGTTACAGCTACAATGGACAATTTTTCCTATGACTGTCCATCTTTTGTCTGAGATGACTGAAATCATACAGCATGAACCCAGCATTTCAAGATAAGATCAAAGAAAATGCACCAGTTTATACAATTGGTTGGGTTTTGTTTTTTTTTGTTTTTTTGAAGGTAAACACACTTCATCATATTTAAAAAAAAAAACAAAAAAAACAAGACCTGTTCCAATGAAAAGAATGACAGCTTGGGTGCACAAGGGTACTCTTCTTTGCACTCATTCGAATCATGAACTTGTCCCCAGGGAGGAACAGGTCATGACCCACTTTTGGTCAAAACCTATTCTTTTCTTAAGGCTCCATTTAATTTGTCACAAAATTTTGAGTAATTTGAGTTTTAAAATGGCCCCCGAAAGTACAGAAAAGCAAGGGGGAAAAAAAAAAATCACTTGTTTACCTTGACTCTTGGCCAAAAGAAAAAGACAATAAGCAAAACAGTAAGAGACAGTATTTCAAAATCAATAGAAACGTAATTGGACATTGGACTTTATGACCATTAATACTCAAATCAACGTTTTCTTCATTATTTGGACTATAAAACTGGCAACAGGAGTCTTAAGCAGACACCGCTAGTGTTGAGACAGCTGTTGATGTGCACATGATTGAACCATAAATGAATTATTTACATGAATGAGCATCATATGCACCACTAGAAAAAGCACATTTCCGGTACAACTCCAGGTCACGCAACAAAAGTTAGTATGCAAATGAGTAAACAGTAAGCACAAGTCACAAAGAGATGACATTTGTCTCATAGTTTTAAGCTATATGTCAGTAAGAGTCCAAACATTTTTAAAGGCTAAAGTTAGTGTCCCTTCAGTAGCCTGAAAAATGATGGAGAAAGAAGATGACAGAGGATGGGTGGAGGAGGAGGACTGAGAGACACATCTGGCTCTGGACAATCAGCCTTCTGCTCCCTACGCCCTCTAAGGGTTCAAGTAAGGGTTAAACCTCAAAGAGCATTCAATGGGCTGGAAAACAACAACCCTCCCATAAGTATATGAATGTGTGTGTTTGTCTGGAGAATATTCTTCCCTTCTGCATGGCAACAGCTGATGAATGGATGATGGATTCATAACAGCTTTGAGATGGGGCACTGTCGAATTTTATTTGGCTGGGTGTTAAAACAGGGAAATGATTGATTATTGTTCATTCTTAAAAGGGATTATGTGATAGAAAATACATCAATACACTACAAACAATTCACAAGAGGAAAATCTGAAAGGTATTGGAACACTCTGAAGACAAAGAGAAATATTCCATAACCCAGTTAAACAGGAAATGTGTAAGTCTAATCATCTCCATCAACTTGCTGAACTAATGCCAAAATGTGTGAGAGCTGCGTTAAGTTCTTTTGTTCTCGAGCAGGTAGAGCACAGCTTCCTGTGTGTAGCTGTACACTTCACTTTTGCCATTTTCGTAAACAGGGAAGTTCCTCCTAAACAATAATTCTGCCATGTCTGCTGGAGTTCAGTTATTTAAGATGTGCATATAAAATGATAAAAGTTCAGAAATTTAGTCTTTTCAAATCCCAGTTTCATATAGCTGTATAGTATCATATGGCTGCTGCATAGAATTATTGTTGCAACTCTATTAGGAAGTACTCTCACATCATGTTGTGACGCAGAAAACACCAAGCCAGCTAAACCTGAACTACAGTTTGAGGAATTTGGTTCCAGTTTGCATGTTGAAAATAATTGAGCAATGTTTTCTAAGTAATACCATAAATGTAATGAGGAAAAACAATCCGTTTGTACAAAATTCAAACCGTCAAACAGATAAATATAGATCCTAAAACTTAATGAAAGTGAACAGCTATATAGCTCAAGGCAGAGACAAACCATGCTATGAATGAGAAATTAACCACCAAACAACGTCTAAAATGCTTGTGGTGATGTTGAAAATCTCCTAAAATCTTAGGACAAAAATGCATACCAGGCAGATTCTTGTGCCCTTCGGTTTTATGGGCTGTCTGGCAGGTTGTGTGCCAGACACTTTGGCAAGCGATCAGATATGGAAACTTTGATATGACAAATGTAGTAGAGCTGAGTAATAGAGCCACAAACAAACTTTAAATGGATTTTCAGATAGAATAGCAATACACTGGGCTTACCTCTGCATCTTCTATCAGTATTTACCTTCATAACATAATATTAAAGATAGTTTGTGTGATGGTTATACCAAAGGATAATAATAACTGTATATCCTCTCTAACCAGAGATCTCCTCTTTGGTCTTCCCTTTTCTCATCCCTGGCAGCAATATCTACCAATGTATTTACTATCCCTCAACTTCATGTGTCCAAATTTATTTCCTCTCTGACATGCTTGTTATTAATCCTAACCATTCTCATGATTCTGAAAGAAAATCTTAAAATCTACATGCATGATGGATTAGGTGTCTGACACTTCGGGTTTATTGTCTCATCGACCAGAAAAACAACCAAACAAAGCTCTGCCCGCAAAATATCAAGGAAGCAGGGTATTTGTTGTGTGGTCCAGCTAACTACTAGTAACTATGTTCAATTGAAAAGTAGCCAGTGAGCAGAATAGGAAAAGAAAAAAACTCAACGAGAGCTGTGTTCTTCTGATTCACAGCAAACTTCGAGCAGGCTCATTTGTGAGCGACACATCACTAACACAAACGTCAGTCATACCAGATTTACCCACTCTCTCTGCCACTTCCTTCCAAGCTTTATTTCTGAGAGCTGAGTTTCTGTGTGACCACAAACGTTGGTCATACAAAATAGGATGATTAAACACCACAATTATCATAATTACTGGCTAACACTTGCTGCAACATCACCACATTCAAAATGAATGGACCGCGACACACATGACGCTTCGAACATACTGTTAGAAAAGCACCAATGTGAGTAAAGTATTATGAAACACCAAGTACTTTCTATTCAGTGTTCCAGAAACCAGTGCCTGCAGTTAACTTCCCATATATTCTAATACAAAAAAAATCCTGTAAATGCATTTTTTATTTGCATTATCAGATATGAGAAGTTAGAAACATGGACTGAAACGACTGTCACTACAACACATTTACCAGCTTCACTAATCTATAAATCTGCATTTGGAAATATCTTTAACAAAAACTGTTTGTTTTTTTTCCTTTCAATGACTGGCAGTATATAGACATAAATCCAAAAATAAAATTCACATGCTTAAAGACAGACTGCTGCTCTCTTGGACAGGCAAAAGTCTGAAGCTTTTGTTGCTGAGAAGAAAAAGAAAAGAAAAGAAAAGAAAAGAAAAGAAAAGAAAAGAAAAGAAAAGAAAAGAAAAGAAAAGAAAAGAAAAG
>JBAMYA010043678.1:0-13138 GCA_037176975.1 Arrhamphus sclerolepis | reverse complement strand
GGTTTTGTCAACCCTGGGTTTGCAGGTTAACTCTGGGTTACTTCTGGGTAAGTTAACCCCGCTTCGTAGTACAGGCCTCTGTATCGCCCACAAAAACAAAGAGGGAAAAAGGGAAATATGTTGAAATCCTCTTGTTAGATACGACTGTCTTCAGACAGCAATACTCTCAGTCAGCAAACATGCACAGAGGAACTGAAATAAAAAGAAATTAAAGCGTATTCGTCTTCCAATTCATCACTCTTCAAACTTCAAATGCTTAACCTTGTGTATTTTTATCACTGCATCATAATTTTTCATGTTTTCTTATTGTCATTTAACCACCAATATGCTAAAACCATCTTTCTGATAAACTGTTGAATTGGACACAAATGTGAAATTAATGTAGTTCACAAGTCCAGTTTTGTTTGATGGGAATTAGTTTTTTCTTATTTTTGTTGGTATGTAGTCATAAACTAAGTTGTGGAACATGGAATGATGTAAAATCTTTGTTATATCAGATTGTTAACTAACAGCCTGTTTTGGTAGTTATGTGATTCATAAATTAAGAAAACAGGACATAAGAACTATTAAGTGCTGTTTTGAGACCCGAGAAGGAAAAATAAAACAATAATTAGAAATCAAAGATTTTTTCTTTCTTTTTTTAAATATTTTGTTGCAGAAGAACTTTTTTTTCTGTACATTTTTGAGTGTTTTAAAACCTGATGGACACCTGATGGACATCTGTCTGTAGATCTGTGCTTCTATGCCTGGAGGACGGCTGCTTCTACCAACCAGAACCAGCGAGGATGCTAGCTGCACCTGAAACTGCCTCTTTGTTCAGTATATGTTTCTTGGAAACATTCTGTATGGCGCATTTTGACCAATAACATTGATCGGCTGGCTCATTTAAATACACATTGACATTCACGAGGTGCTTGCATTGATCATTTATGGTTGAATGAAAATCCTAACGTTTTGGAGCTAGAAATCTTTCAGGGTGGAATCGCAGTGTTTTATAAATGAGTCCCCTGGTCCCCATCTGCCTGATGTTTTGCATCAGTGTCTATATGTCTTGTCTTTCCCCTGATCCTTGCTGGTCCATACTGTTTTGTCCTGATTCCTGTTCGTCACACTATTCTCGTTGTTGCCTGTTTTCGGTTTCTGTGGCTAATCTGACCCACGTTTTAAAATAAAACATTTCTTTTTGGAAACTTGTTGCCTCCTGCTCTCCAGCATTTGGATCCTCACTTACATCAGAAAACGTAACAGATGTTATACTGTAATATGTAAATGTACCAGTTGTGGGATTTCCAAGACAACTTGGATTTGCTGCAAATGAGTTGAACAAATTCAGACCTCGCAAAGATTTTTTTTTTAATCAAGTCAGTTCAGAGTCAGCAAAGGAAGGCACAAGTTGGAAGTCCATGTTGTGGTACCATTTCATAATAGAGCTGTGTATTCTGATATCAAAGTATCTCTTCACTTGTCTTTAATACTTTCTCATTATCAGAATAAGAGTTGCTAAAGCATATGATGAACTCCAGAGTCAAGCATTTTAATAAGCTGTGGGACACAGATAAAGAAGTAGTTCTGGCCCCAATCCTGTAGTAATGACCTTATGGAAGCGTTTAAGCAAGCTTCATTGCAGTATGTTCACACCTGGCACCACTTCCCTGATACACATCGAAGTCACAGAAGAAAGCAAGAGCCCTCGTGATTTTGTCTAGAAACACGTACAACATGCTGTATTGTTGGATGATGCTGAATTTCCCCTTGAGGGAAATAATCCTTTCATCTACAGAATTCACAAATTCCAGCGATGGCACAGCCTGACGAGCCTGTTGTTCCCTCTAATACAATATTATGATAACAACATGATTACAGGGGGAACAATGTCCCCCCACAATGCAGGACATTAATCATCTGTCTCTCATGCAAAACACTAGATATTTGGGCACGCAAACAAAGCCATGAAAAATAAATGAGGGGGCAACTCTTCATTTACAAATTTAGTAATGCAGATTTGAAATACAGAAATATAATGAAAAACTGTGAAAAAGTACAACCCCATACATGTGACGTGCAAGGAAATGTGGCCACGTCTTTACCTAAAACATCAACGAAACAGCCTCAAAATCTTATTTGATCAATGCATTTAACAGTACCACATGTCCATAAAAGACATTTTATTTACTTAATTTTTGGTTTTGTCTAGTCCACCATCTAACAGTGCAACAACACAAGGCTGAAAAATAAAGCTCAATGGTAATTAGAATGTGGTCTTAACGAAGAGAGAGATATTGCATATATGCATTGATTGGCTTTGCCAGATGATGGCATTAAACATTAATATACATGCAGAGAAAAAAAAAGAAAAGAAGAGAGAGAGAAACATGTGAGGGCTTATTTTAGTACAGCTAAAAATGATGTGATATTGAAACCTTCAGCCCTTGAGGGATTCAACGAATATCACAGCTAATATTAAACACCTGGAGCCATCTGGCTGTTCAAAAAAAAAAAAAAAAGATCAAAGTTTCCTCCTGTAACAGTTTTTTTCTTTTTCTTTAATTTCTGTATTTATCTTCAGTCTTTAACGATAGCTAGAAGAGCCGCAGAAAGTCACCTTACAAAATAGATTATGCCAAGCAAGCTAATCAACGTTTGCTGAAACATTTTTACGACTCTTAATGTCTTCATAAAGATCAACTTGCTCCGAGGTCCCACAGCAGCCGTTACAAGTGAGAAGAGGATGAAGCAAAATACCCACAAAGCAATGCACACCTCTGAAAGTGCTTTGCAGCAACTTTGTCAAAATTGCCTTTGAGAGCTTAAGAGGGATAAATTACATGGACAAATTAGCAGCCTGAAGGTGTCTTACTGTTGAATCATCTCTGGTGCCTGTTGATAAGTTGGAGCATGTCCTTTATCCAAACTGGAGCTAATTTATTTTTAAACAGGCCCAAAAGTCAACAGCCATCTAATGCTTCGACCCCGAGGCTAATTGATAATACTGTCACAATCAGCGTAAAACTGCCAGCATTCTGTTCAGTTTTATATACAGCAGGCTCATCATAAGAGCACCTTTGAATCCCCTCGGTCCTTACGTACACTGTTTCTGGAGAGAGTATTATTCCAAAACTGCCTTATAGTACCATCGTTGTATCATTTATAGTCACATTCTTCCATTGCACCACTTTCAACTACATGACAAGGGAAATGCATTTTTTTAATTAATTTTTGTTTTTCGTTGTTTGGTTTTTTTTGTTGTTGTTTTTTTTTTTACAAACTTTCTATTCATTTCACTTCAGTAACTGTAATTCTGTAGGAACATAGAAAACAAACGTGTTACAGGACAGACTGGAAAGTCTTGTAGAGTATAAGAAGAAAAAAAAAACATTTTCATCTTTGAGCACAAACGATCGCAAGACATTGTTACAAGTTAAAATACAATAAAATCATGAAAACAGAACTGTGTATTTGTATGTATGTATCTGAACATTACTGTCAAGTGGAAGATGGATTGTCTTTGAACAAATCGTTTTGGGAAAGAATTAATAAACAAGCAGCTGTGCTACAGCAGCAGAAGACAGTCATCACAGAATACTATGTTATGGTTTAGATAATAGAAGACTGGAAAAAACGTTTTCCTGGACTGATGATGCTCAAATTCTGCAGCGACGTTTGGATGGCAGGGTCAGAATTTGGCATGAACCACAGGAAGTCTTGGATCCATCCTCAGTTATGTAAAAGGTTCAGGATGTTTCTGGTATAATGTTGATATTTGCTCAACAGGACCATCTAGTTTCCCTCAGCTGAAGCTCATTAATTATGCCCAAACGTGTTAGGGACTGAATCAGATCAGCATATCCTTATAGAGAGTCTCTGAGAGGGCTTCTTACAATGACAACATAGCTGTGATGTTGTAGTCTGGAGGGTGAACAGCAAATGTTTGAATCAGCTCCGTCCTTGACATTTAAGACTTGGACATCTGTGACAATCTATTATGCCAGGTTCACACTGTAAGATTTTGTCCATCTCACACAAAAGACGGACAATCGTGGGAAGAACTGGCCATCGGAACTCAACAATGGTGGTGGTAGATCTCACAATGAGACGGGAGCAAAAATCAAAGATGGAACCATCTTGCAACGGTGTCAGAAATTAAGAGGTGGTGTCTCAAGTGTGATGACCTGTTGCTGCCTCTAAGATCTGTCAGGTAACCAGCCAATAGGAACGCACCATGAAATAACATCAGCATCAGCGTGTCTACACGGCGCCGTAGCCTAGCAACAACAGCACCAAATACAATGGAGAAATAGGAAGAAAAATGTGTTACTCAAAGAAAGAAGAAAGACACTTCTCAAATAGGCTAATTTCCCCTTGGGGATTAATAAAGTTATTCTGATTCTGATTCTTGACTTTATTGATTTTATTTTCAAAGCAGATCAACACAACAACGCCAGTGGTAACTTTTGAGTCACTGGTGCACAAAATGGAAGCAGATGTATGTCAGTCCTTTTTTAATCAAGTGGTATTTCTCTTTTTTTAAACAGTCTCAGCCTGCAGGTCAGAGTCAAGAACATCCTTTCTGAGCCCAGATCCATCAGCACAGGTGCCCCGCAGGGCTCTGTCATCTCCCCAGTTCTTTTTACACTGTAGACAAATGAAGGCACAAACTGCTACCCTGGCAACTTACATTTTCAGATGACACAGCTATCCTCAGCTGAAATAGAAAGAATTGTACAGCAGTGTGATGCCCGTCACCTAATTTTAAATGTGACTAAAACCAAGGACACGGTTCTGGACCCCAGATTAAGGGGTATCATAGTCCAGTGGTCATATGATACCTATATAGAACAGGTCTCCTCATACAAGTATCTCTTCATGCACTTGGGCATCATTTTTTGTTTTAAAGATCACGTTGAAAACGTATGTTCTCGTCTGCAGCAGATTACTGACTTACTGACTTACTTATGTAGACTCAGAGTGTTTGGTGTGGACCAGAGGATTATGTTTTTATTCTATCAGGCTGTACTGGAAAGTGTGGTCAGATATGACAGCATGACTGTTCAACTAAATACGAAGCTGGCCCATCTGGTACACACAGCCATGAAAATCATGGGGAGAAACCAGTACCAGCCCCTCCAGCCAGTTTATGAGTCAGTTCTTTGGCAGGCTCCGAGGATATTGACGGACCCATCACATATCCTGCACGTAGAATACGAGCTCTTGCCCTCTGGCAGACGACACTGTAAACTTAACTGATTTAAAAATTCATTTGTTCCTACCTCCATTAAACTTTTAAAGAGTGCTGTTTGAGGCTGCAGGGATTTTGCAATAGTTTCATGTTTGTTTGTTTTTTTTTACCACAGGATGTGTTAGATATTTTGCAACATACAATGTGCATTATGTGCAATTTATTTATTTTTTCATCACACTATAGAGACGTGTTGTGAATCCAAAACAAATTTCCCTGTGGGGACAGTAAAATATATTGTATCGTCTTGTACAATGCTTCTGTGTTTAGAGCCTGAAATACACTCAGATTCATTTCTGACGTAGCCATGATTCAACATTTTTTCAATCCCACAATGTAAATTAATTATCTATCGATTTCACATCATGCAATGCGACTTGAATTCATCTCATAAGACTTTAACAATCATGTGACCCGAGCACTAGAGATTCTGGTGGATGAGGTCCATCTCATTTCTCGAAATCTGAACATGATTATGTATAACTGTCAGAATAAACAGTTGTGTAATTGAAAGATATTGGTTGAGTGTTTGAGCACATCAGTTACTCTCAAATGCTGCTTGCAAAAATGCCAACAATCACTGCATTCCATTTTCATTATTTTGGCATCTCTCCATCAAACTCTTCTCCACAACACTCTTTTGTTGACTTGTTTGCACCATTCAGCTCAGAATGCATCACCTTGTTCGTTACTCTGATTAGTTGTAGCCCTAACCAGTGAAGTTTGCGAAGCAACAGTTCCTGGATGAGTCGTAGATCGTTTTCATACCCTACATCTGTCGAGATGGGGCTCTGATCTACCAGGTTGGGATCCCACTTTCCTATCTGGAAAATGTGGAACCTTGAGGAGATGTCTTAATGGTATATCACTAAGTTCTCAGTGTTTGCCCATCACTCATATGATTTATTTAGTCAGTTCATCAACATCTTGCGGGCAGCACGGTGGCTTGGTGGTTAGCACTGTTGCCTCACAGCAAGAAGGTTCCTGGTTCCAGCCTCCACAGGGGTCTTTCTGTGTGGAGTTTGCATGTTCTCCCCAGGCTCCAGCAGACCCCCATGACCCTGCACAGGACATAGCATGGATGGATCAACATCTTGCTCTTTGCAGCTTTATTGATCTCGAGCTCAGCTGACCTTCCTGTCACCTTTGCCATTGTAAAACTATCTATAGTCTGCTCTCTGAGTGGATGTCACTTTGATAGAGAACATGAATAAATATACACATTATTACGCCTGAAGTTCTGCATTCATATCACAGTTGAAAATATCAAGTTTGTATGCTATGATGACATGAAATGTCTCACAGACTAAAAAATTTCTGTTTTGGTTTTTCTTTTCCTCCCATGACAATGCTGAACCTATGTGATCCCAGTCATACAGACTGTGAAGTGCAGGAGAGGAGGTGGGACAGGCAAAAACTGGCTTCTTGAGTTGATAAAAGCTTATCATATTACTGTGAATGCAATAAAAGCCTCTGCAGAAACATTACGAACCCTCACTTTGTTCCTGGAACTCCTGAGTTACACATTTGGTTTCCTTCACCTACTTGAATAAACACACACTTTCACAAGAATGTCTGGCTCTGCACTACATCAGTGAAGCAGAGGAACTAGTGATGACTGTGGCAAGCACATGGAGAATGGGATGACCTTTGACCAAATGGTTTCATATTGATCCAGGTGACAAAATTAATGTAAAAACTTGATGCGAGCTGATTTTTGAATGACTTGAGCTTCTTGAATATAGGTGGAGTCATAGCCAGCTAACTCGTTATTAAAGTGTAGAGCTTGTCAGATGGTAATGACATCAAAAGATGTCTTCAAAATGATTGGTGCCGGGATCCAAGCACATGAAGTAAATGCAAAAATATAGTGGTAAACCCATGGAGATAGACAAATATCATCATCATACAGACTACATCCAAGGGTGATGTTGACAGCTGGCTACACAGTGTGATATCCATCACCATTAGCTATGCTGCAGAGCGGTTTGGCTATGATGAGAAAGTGAAATCTGGAGAGACCAGGAACCGTAAAGATCCACATCCAACTGAGCTTGGAGCTTTGTGCACTTAAAAGACGATGCAAGAGGGCAAGGGAGGACCAGAGAGAACCCTTCTCGGAATAAAGCAACATCTTACAGAAGCCCATGTCTCTATGCAGATCAGAGGGGCACAAGAGAAGGAGACAGGAGAGAGCGCGGAAATGGCGAGCCTTCCTGTCCAACCCATTTGGCTTTGTGAAGAGCCTCTTAGGAAACAAGTGCAGTGGCCACCTCCCAAGCTGCCAAGAAGAAATCAACCAGCTCCAGGGAAACCCTGAGGAGGTGTGCTTCCATTTGTGAGGTTCTGCCACACTGGAACTTCTAATAGCGCCGACTCCCTCCTCAGCCCTGTCTCCACTCACAGTGACAGGGCAGTTTGCATGTAAACTACCACTACAAACCACATGGTGGCAATAGCACAACACTTTTGCTCTTTGTCAACCGCCAAGAAAAGAAAAGAAGAAGATATGGACAAAAAAAAAAAAAAAAAAAAAAGAAAAAACAAAAACCTTAAAACAAACTGAAATGATCAAATTTTAAGAGCTAAAGATGAATATAGCCTTTCTGTTTGCTGTGTGTTTAACACACAATGTTGGCGCTGAATGAGAAAAGACTATTTGGCACGCTCATTAGACAGCAGAATGACGTCATATCTGCCTGCAGAGTACCCAATCAGTGACTCAACACCTCCACCTCATCCAGGTAGTTCCTATTGGCTGCTCTGAGCACCTATCCTACAACAGGAACCTTTTTTTTCACCCCATGAAGATTCCTGAAAACCTTTTTGCAGGGCCGTTTCTGGTAATGGAAACACGCGTCAATGACAGTTACATACCCTGAACCCCCCGCTCGTGGAAACGCACCTCAAGAAACCAGGCACTTGGACTCCAGAAAGCCCTCATCAAGCCACCCCCGGGTTCTGTTGTGCTGATTTAAAATTGCATGCTTGAGCATTTCCACTCGATATAATTAACAATAGATTAATTAACAACATGCAATGTGAGAGGAGTCGCTTGTAGTGGCAAATTTACCAGATCACTATATGACAACACAACATCCAAATGCTGAGGTTTTACTGTCTGAATTGACTTTCTTTTGCTTCCTTTTTTTGTATTACTCTCACTTTGACAACTAGTGACAACAGCTGGTACTACACACAGTGAGAAAGCTATGATTAAACCTAGTAAGAAATCACAAATCAGAGCTGGAACCAATGCTCAAGTTACACTGTCCCTGAAGAGTCGGTGCTGATTTAATCAAATATGACTTGTTTTATTTATTTATTTACTGGTCTACATGTTCCTATAAAAAGTAAAGAACCACAAAAGCTTGCACTGAAATCACAACAGGGCAGCTTCTCTGAGAATCTGATGAACATCACCAACATGCACAATCACCGTTATGTTAACATTTCGTCCTTTGGCACTCCAGCTGCGATGAGGTCCAATCTAAGGATTGATGAAGGTGCATTATGGGTGTTTCTGAATGCTTGTGTGTCAGAAACTCTTCATGAGCATTCAGTCACGGCAGTTGCAGGATCTCTTGGAAGGAAGGAGGAAAAAAGGCCAGAGCAGATAAATTGGTTTGCAACCATATCATTAAACCTCTCAGGGCTGTATATATAAATTTTTATTAATAACATCTTAATGGACAATTTACACAATCTGCCTTAGGTTCACAATACATCTTGTGTTTACAACATGATTAGTACTTACAGAAAGTAAGTTTGAAAAATGACTCAAAAATTAGGCATGCATTGTACCTTTAAACACAGGAGAAATTAACTTTGTTATTTGTGACAGTGTTCAATACAAAGATATATTTTAAATGGTATTCATCTACAATTTCAAAAACAAAAATGTCTCATTAAAACAACCACAGGGTATGGTCCCAATTAAAGAAAACATGAGGTGTCATTACAGTGGCAGGGACGAGCTCCAACATTCAATTCATTCAGTTCACAGCAATGGAAAGATTAGTCTCTATTGACAGCTGGTTCAGAGTGATCAACTTCATCAGCTGTGGGTTTTCTTTAATGAGTATTCATGACAGTTCAGTGGAAAAGCCCCTATTGAAAAGGCACATTGGATTTCCCCTTAATATAAGTATAGTTCGAAACTATACTGACAACTGTACCAGAAATAATTCTGCAACTATCACATCTTCCCACCATATGGTGTTATTTTTGTTAATTTGACCTTGGAAACATAGTGACGTCACCATATAGATGGAAAACATGAACAGCCACGTGATCAAACAGGCTGAAAACAAAGCAACAGCATGTTAAGAAAGTCTTCACCACTCACCAAGTTAGAGTGAGCTGAGCTGAAGTGATGCCAGGAATGCCTCTTTGCACCTTCCATGCTTTCACTACACATCCCTGTCGTTTAAAGACCCACAGAGGCTGTAAAATCCCCACTGCATGGCAGGGAAGTTGATAAAGTGAGAACCTTCGGAAGAAATGCAGCATTTAAAGCTGTATTGATTTTAAATCACAATCAGCTCTTGCCAGATGCACTGTAAAAGAGACAAAATATGCTGCTGAAAATAATGGTCTGACTAATACTGTTACCAGCTTCTCTGAGTTCTGTGACACCTTTCAGCATGTTTTAGCAAATTGTTGAGGTTAACGGTCTACATCTTTTGCTTTATGCTGCTCTCATTACAGTCATTTATAGCAGTAGGAAGCCATTTTCGGTGAAAATCTACCCATTGCTAAATGGTACATTTACACACACACACACACACACACACACACACAAAGAAAAACAAGCATTAATCAGTACAAGTGCCAGATGTTCATCCAGTAGTACGACAGGGGAGTCAGACCAGTAGGTACTTTGATAATTGAAACAGGACTGATAATGTCGCTCTTCATCAGGTGGATGTGAAAACAGACAAATGCTTGTGACAGCACATAATTATGTTTACAGCTTGTTTTGCTTTATTCATCTGGTCAACAAACATGAATACAGCTATAATCTAAAAAAAAAAAAAAAAAAGGCATGATTTACGCTGAATATTTAGCTCCATAAATCTCTGATTTATTTCAATAAAGTCGTCTTAAATTTTGCCAAGAAGTATACTTAAAATCTATTTGGTCTCTGGGAAATCCGCTCCAAAGAACAAAGAAACAAATCAATCAAAAGGCCCAAAATGAATCTCAAAGAGCTGTCATGAATGTGCCTGAGAAAACATGAGTGAGACCACTGATGACAACAGTTAAGCTTGTGTTTGCTTTATTTTGACCACACCCTGTTAAAAAAAAAAGACAAAAAAAAAAAGGTGACTCCTTTAACATGCAGTAAATAAAAAATATATTTTCTTAGAGTCAGCTGTTTCCACACACTTGAAGTCTTTGGAAGTATTCTGAAAGAAGCCTTCCACAGTGGTAAAACTAAAGTTTAAAGGAAAATCTGCATCCATAACCGTGTTGACAGAGTATACAGGATTTAATCTTCAATGCTCACTAACCCATGAAGACACGCTCAAAAGATCTGAAACTTAACTGACCTAAAACGTGATGTTCTCTCTTCACTATTTATTTATTTATTTATTTGTTTTTAGTTTCTCACCTTACTCTTATGTTAAACACTTTGTCAAGACCACTCGCACAAAACATTTATCCACACGTTTACATAATAATGAGTTATTTTGGTCCATAAACTGGAAATTCCTTAAAAAATAAATAAAATAAACATAAAAGGAAAAAAAAGGGAAACTAAACTAAACATGTTAAGTAATCTCATCTTGTTAATACTGTCAGTAACAGCTCAATACAAAACAGCTAAAACCATCGTAGTTGTTCGTTTGGAATGTTGTTAAGTGGTTTTTGGTTGTGAAGACACAAGAGGATGTTAGAAGTGGGGGTTGGCGTTTGCAGTCTTAGCACACTACTTCCTATTTCAGCCTAAGGACACATCAGTTTTTAGCTGTAGCACATAGCTGATGATGCTCTCTTGTTAGTCACACCTTGTGCTGAATGTTTTATTATCTTTGTAGTTACAGTATCTGTAGATCCATCATTTCACCAAACGTACACTTTTGATCTGTGTATGTCAGAGTGGGTGTCTGTGTTCGTGTGGGAGCTCATGGCGATGGTGGTGTCTTCAGGGAATTTGTGGATCCTCCTTGACTTCCACTCACCGTCGCTCCCTGCCCGACCCACTGGAGCGAAACAAAGAAACAGAGAGTTGGAAGGTTAGAGGTGACGCAAAAGTCTACAAAGATTTTTATGCGACGGGTTTTAAACAGAAGGATGCTTTATTAATCCTTAAAAGAGAAAATATATTGTTCCAGTCTGAATTAAGAAACTGAGAAAAAGAGACAAAATACATTAAATGAATATAAATGGAGAAGGCGGGAACATGGTTAAAATCTTCATTGATTGCCACAAATGCATCGGGGGTCTCCTGTGTTTGTAGCCTAGCAACAGCTAAGCTACTGACATCACAAGCAGGTCAAACAAATGAGCTCTTTTGCACTCACAGCCAGCAGTTTGATATCTGGGATGCAGAGATGCTCCTTCACACTAACATGTCTGGAAGGACACCATCAGTGTCAGTCCCTTCTCCTTTACTCTCACCGCTCTGTCTGCAGCCGCTCTCTGTTCCTGTGTTATCTGAACTCAGTAAAGACTGGTGGCAGTCTAGATTTATATCCTGCAGCTAGGACTCACAAAAGAAAATAATAAAAAATCATTTCAGTCATTTTCACAGTGACATAGAATTTGAGCTAATGGTTGAAGATGTTAAATCAAAAAGTTTGATACGCTATGAGGGAATGACAACAGCTCATCAAGATTATGACATTTGAGTGGAGGGTGATATTCAAGTCTGCTGCTAGTGCCAGAATGTCTGTGGCAAGTCAGCAGATGAGGGAGATTTAAGTACTTTCAAATAATGAGTTTTGCGTTTCTATCGCAGTTAAGCGTGAACTAGCTTGTTCATGTTTTGCCATTTAGCACATGCTAAACGTAGCTGCCAGCCCCGCATCTGCTTGCAGTGGTTTTCTACATTCCAGATCACAAATGCAGCGCACAGCTGATCGAGTCAATTTATAACTGGATAATTTCTGAAAGTAACGCTTGTTGAAATGTTGTCTACAGTTGAATTAAATGTTATGTTATCTAGCCATCAAGTAAAAACCCGTAGTCTAGGCTAATGTTAGCCTCTGTAGCCTCATTTTATAACATTAACTGAAGTAAATGTACATTTCCCGTCAAACTCCACACCAGTGCTGAACCAGAGTAAGTCCTGGGTGCTCCAGAACCACGGCTACATTTAGCTTGTAATAAATGGAAAAAGACAAACAAGCTCTGGTGGGTCTGGAGCTGAGCGGGTCCAGACCACAGTATCTCTGATGATGAGTGTCTTCTACAGCTCGATTATTTGTTAAAACCTCTTAGGTTGTTGATCACATGATCAGTGGGATCAGATTAGATCACTTTTTTAACATGACTGCACGGAAATACTACATTACCCAGAGTGCTCTGTTCATGGAGAAGGCCTAGGTGGGGCGTGGCCAGCAACAACATATGCATTAAAGTGACAGAGCCCTAAAACAGCAAATACTGAAACTGGGACTGAAACTGGCAAGAACAGAGCTGGTGAGATCTCTTTCTGTGAGAGTGATTTTGTGCAAAAAACATCATGAACATGTTTGGTAAAGCCCATAGACCTAACTCGATGAAGAAGGGGTATAACAGGTCTAACCATGGTCGTCTCTAGCGACAATGTTGTATTTATTTTACGGCCGTATGTCACACAACGGCAACGATTAATCTAGCTCACAGAGCTACAGTGACCAGCATGGCAGAGCTGCATAACTGCAGCTTTAACCAAAAGAATCGGGGGGAAGT
>JBAMYA010043677.1:0-38387 GCA_037176975.1 Arrhamphus sclerolepis | reverse complement strand
CGGCTCCTCTCACTGCTGCAGAACAGAAAGATTCAGGAGATCCTTCGTCCCCACAGCAATAAGACTGTTTAATTCTAGTTAATTCATTTTTTTTTTTTTTTACTTTTTACAGTTGAAGAGCACTTGACAATTTGAATTTACCTTCGGGGATTAATAAAGCTATATCTATGTATGTATCGATCGATAGATATAACATTAACCCCAACCAGTGTTACAATCTGGGTTACAGCTGGTGCTGGTGTGTTGGGCCAGTGTCATGCAGCAGACCTCCACCAGTGCACTGGATTGTCATCGAGCTCCTGCAGGACACATGAAGTCCAGTTTAACCCCCTGCAAACAGCAATGAGCTGTCTTGATTAAACACAGCAGACTCTGCATCTTTTTTTTTTTTTTTTCTTATTTTACTTCTGTCTCTAGTTAACTAACTTTCTTACTGCCCGTTATGCCAAGTGGCATGTAGGGCAGCAACAACAGTTTTCCATTCCTGTCTGTTCTGGGTGATGAGTCTCCCGCTGACATAACTCTGGAGACACACAAGCTTTCTGACCACGACAAGGTTGCAAACCCACAGGAAGTCTCAAGTTAAACCATAGAACTTACAGGTGTTAACAATGAAGCCATAAAATACACAATCTCATTTTGTTCATTAAATCTCCTGAGGAAAAAAAACACAAAAAAAGAAAAAACATTTTGGGGCAAAAAATACTCAGGCTTTATGGAATAACTTATATACTATAATTTAAGTTAGATTATAGTTAATGTAGCCAAGGTGGATTTAGTGCCACCAATTAGTCTACACAATTTTTTGGGGGGGAGAACCAGAGCACCTGGAGAAAACCCATACAGACACAGGGGGACCCAACTGGACCGAGACCCAGTAAGCCTATTTTAACTGGAAACACTGAAAAGAAAAAAGGAACCAAAACTTGCTAACTGGGAAAGCACCATTCCTGTATCAAACACTCCTAAGAAGAGATGAGATCCAGTGAGTTTTTATCTTGTTGAAGAGCTTCAACAATCTCCTCTACATTGGCAGTCAGTTCCTTCTCAGCTATAGTAATCGGATCTACGTCGATGTTCATGACTGACAAACAACCAAATACATCATTAAGTGTTCCTCTGAGGTCCACGGTATTATTTTCAGATGAAAATTCTCGTGGCTCATTAAGTCCTGTCCCAAAATATGTCCTGATTATACTTTTGAAAGAGTTTTCCAGGCCAGTGAAATCTAGTTCTGTTGAAACTAAATCTGCGACAGCGTCCGACTCCTCGGTAGAAGAGTCTCCCTCTGACACTAACCAATCTGTGGAGGACAAGTTAGAGCAAGGTTTTTTGGAAGGTGCAGAGCTGCTATCATCTTGATTCAAATGTGTTTCCTTTGGTTGTTGGTCTTCATTCTGTGCAGGCTTGAAGTTTGTTTTCTGTTTGCCTTCAGGCTTTTTTTCTGCACTTTCAGACTCACCTGGTGAATCTGACGCACAGCTGGACGTCTCTTCAGCGAGTTTATGTTCAGCTTCTTTGGGTGCCAGTTTCATCACTGAAGATCCACCTTGTTTGTCTGATGTTGAGGCCATTTTTCTGTCCGTCCTTCCAAAGTTGTTCTCAGAAACTGAGGGGGGTGAAGACAGAGGAGAGTCTTTGCTGCAGGCTGAACCAGTCAATGAAGCTCTTTTTACTGCCTCAGTGGCGTCCATAGAAGATGTGCTGCTGGATGTTGCACATTTGAATTCTTCCACAGTTTTGTCATGTACCACATGAGTCTCAGCAAATTCCTCTTCTCTTGAAGGTCCTGCTTGTGAATCCACGTCTGTGATCAAGTCTTCCTGCATGTCAGGAGACTCTTCTTTAGCAGGCTTTGCTGTTTGGCTTGAGTCTATGGGTATATCATTGGAATCAACATTGCTCAGATCTGATACATCTGAATTATCTTCACTTGTACCAGAGTTATCGCTAGATAAATCTGTTTCCTTTGATTGTTGGTCTTTATTCCATGGCATGGCTTGTTTTAAATGACTCTTTATACGCTTCACGCCAGACTTCAATTGTTTAAGTAAATTTGGTTTCTCTTCACCTTCAGACTTGTTTTCTGTAGTTTCAGACTCACCTGGTGAATCTGTTCCACATGTGGTGGTCTCTCTGGTTTCTAGATTTGTTTTTGACAGTCCTTCTTGTTTTGATGACTCTGGCGAACTCATGAGGATTTCTTCTTCTGGTATGGAGGCCATTTCTCTCTCCATGTTTTCAGAAGCCCTCCAGCGTGCAAAAAACTGATCCAAATAAGCATCTACTTTTTCCTGGACATATGTAATTGCTGCACATTCAGAATACTCGCCAAATTTTGATTGTGCCTCCTCTTTCCATTTTGAGATTAACTGCATAATCTCACTTATATCTGCAGTACATTCAACAAGTGTCTCTGACACAAACTGGTTTGAAAGGTCTTTGAACAGAGGGATTGATGAAAGGGAATAAAATATAACTTCCGATATCCCTGAATCATTCTCCCCTTTCTTTTCTTCAGTCTTCATGTTTGCTGAATAAGTTCCACTTCTTTTCTCTGCCATACTTCTGCTATTATAAAATTGAATTATAATCTCTCCAGTGCTTTGCATGAAATGATTTGTCATAAAAGAATGACATCACATGACGTTCTATGACCCGTGATGACAGTTCTTTGAGTTCTTTGTTGCCATGGAAACAAACACCAGTCAGACTCCTCCCCTTCCGCCTCTGCGGTCCACTACTTCTACAAAAAGACACTAAAAATTGGACTCTGACCCTCCAGCTTTTATACTTACTCCTTTCTGCATTTCTGAGGTCACAGTTTAGAATAAGACACGATGAGCTGGCCAACCTGAAGTGTAGTCCTGAGCAGAGGTTCACGGTACACCACCATGTACCTCTGCGTGATATTAAAGCTCCGCGTAAGCTGGAGGTCGCTGAAATTAATATTGACTCGGTGAGTTTTGAATTTTTTTTTAAAGAGTTTTTATTTCTATTTTCAGTCCGTTTGATCACTTCAGTTCAGTTAGTTTAACAAACGCATCCTCAGTTTTACTTTTATTTGAAGTTAGTTGACACAAAAGTTACGGCAGAGAGAGGACATTCAGCGGAGAGCTACGAGCCGGGAGTCGAACTCGTGACCTCTGTGATGGAGCTGGGCTTCTGTCCATGTCCATGGTCCGCCTGCTTAAACCTGCCTGCTAATAAGTCTAGTTTATCGTTCCACTTTTGGCCAAAATATAGTTGCGCCTCCTTTCAAAACCTGGTGTTAATTCTAAATATGCCAGGCTCCAAGTCACCAGCACCAATTCTCTTGGCTATTTTGTACCATCCTCCTGGCCCTTTATTCAGAATTTCTTTCTGATTTCTCAGACTTCAATTTCTGATCATGTTCTTCAGGCAGATAAAGTCAAAGAAGTAGAAACCATTGTTTCAAGAAAAATTGTATTATTTTAAAAATATATCTCATTTTAAGAATTCTAGCAAAGCAATTTTTTCTCACCCCATTGGGAGATGTATTTATTTACTTCTTGCTCAATATAGGAAAAATATATCATTTTGGAATTATATATCCAATATTCCTAAATCTAGTAAAATTGTCTTATTTTAAGCAAATAATGATAATAGTTTTAATGATTATTATAATAATAATAATTATCAGATTATGGGATGAGAAAAAATGCTTGGTGAGCTGTTTTAAAATGAGATACATGTTTTTGAAATAAGACCATTTGTCTTGAAACAAGGCTTTTTTTTTTTTTTTAAATACTTTTCAGAAATCAGTTTTTGCATTGCGTGGATGTGGAAAGTGACAGCTTTAGCTCTAGTTGTACTGCTCTCGTTGACTCAGTTGGATTCAGTCAACATGTGGAGGGACCCTCTCACTGCTGCAATCATACGCTGGACTTGGTTCTGACTAATGGAACTGAAGACAAGTACTTAACAATCTTCCCCCAAAACCCAGCTCTAACTGACCAGTCTTCATTCTCATTCCAGTTTACTTGTCACAATGATGTCATATGTGATATTAAAAAAAAAATACAACAGAGACCTGTCTGACAATGCTGTTATTCAGCTTATACATAGTTCACTTACATACATGCAGTTCTGGACAAACGTGAAAGTCTCCTTCATGCATTGATAGTGTCTAAAAGGTTGCTGTTTAACCCTGGATTCTGTTGCTCCTCTGAAAAGGAAGGTAGTTAATCTTAGAAGGTTTGAGCCCTGGTATAATGCAGAGATGTGGAGTCTTACACACATACACACAAAAAAAGTAGAAAGCTGGAACGAAAGTGGCACTCTCCTAATTTAAAAGAATTCTATTTAGCTTGGAAAGATGATGTTTTTTGTTTTTTTTTAAATGTATTTTTCCTTCCCATATGAGCTGGACCTTCTGAAGGTTTCTTCCCAAGAGGGAGCATCTTTTCTTGCTGCTGTTTGGTTTGCCATGAAGAGTTTAAAGACAACTTGTGTTGTAATAGATGCTATATACATAAAATTGAATTGAATTTCTTACTCATGTCACAGAAAGGGACACACACAGGACATGAGTCAGTGACTGAAGTTGCGTAGCTAAATTATGTTATTTGATTTAGTTCAGTGATCTTTTTTTTCGATAAAGAATGCACAATGAATGGACCAATGTTGCAAATAGACAAGTTGTCAATGCCAACAGCAGAGTCAATGGGTAGCTCTAATCCAGGCTTCTGATTGGTCAGCTTTATTGCTTAATATAAATATATCTGATGTGGTACAAAAACATTAACCACGTGCAGTTGTCATGGATATTCAGTCTAACTATTTAAACCAAAACCGATTATTGTACCAGGATGTGTATGTTTACTTCTGCAGTAAAGTTGTCACTTTGGAGGACTAATGGCGATTTGCTCTGTTTTGGAGCCAGCACCTAGTGGTCAGTGGAGGAGCTGCACCAAAACGTACCTTGTAGATAAACTTCAACTAATCAAGAGAAACAGTGCAATCTATAATTAACTATAGGGGACGACATTCTGATTGCTGATTCAATTAGCTGCTTTTCGTGTATTTGAAATTACTTTAATTCCAGTGAAACTTGCAGGGAGCATCTGAGAAACTCTGACTGATGATGATACCTTGTCATTATTCAGTTCGCCGACCACGCTATTTTGTCCCACTGCAGATGCCGTACTTTCTCGGACACGTGAACGTCCTGCTCACATGTGTATCAACCATTGACATAGAGGCATCAAGCAGCAGCGAAGTATCAGAAAAGTGTTGGTGATCAGTGGTTTCTGACCAGGTTTGTTCTCATGTGTTCCGTATTTTAGCAGCCAGACCTCCAGCAGTCAGACAGCTGATGGTTCCCAGTTTGAAACGCCAACTTTGCATAAAATTTGGAAGTATTCAGGTGGCTTACTTAAATGTACAGTTTGACCGCCCCTCAGGTAAATAGCACAGCTACCGAGTGCTTTAAGGAGGTTGTACGATATAGGTAGCCTAATTTTATTCGCGATTTCAAGAAAGGACACATTAACGATTAACCGTGCAAGATAGCTGACTGCATTTCCGTCCTTAGACCTTCCTAACATGTTTGTTTTGTTTTTTTTTGTTTTTAAATTCATGTCGGTTATGTTACTGAAAATGTAGGTTTTATACTCGACAACGGTTGCTGCAGGTGGGAAACCACATAGTCTAAATGTACACAAATTCTTCACTTTGTCCTATTTAAAAGAAAAAAATAAAAATAACACTTAACATTACAATTAGTTTCAAATGCATCTTTTCTAACTGGCTGTTTTTTTTTAAGTCTAGAAAATCCAAAACCTAATAGTTTTAGGCTGAGTAGAAAATAGAATAAACAGCCAAAACCTTTGACAGTATGACTACGTCATACTAGCTGTGCTTATATGTACTCTTGTTATGATAAAAGGATGGATGCAGGCATATAATACTATATACTAACTTGTACAGGTTTGAGGCAGACATCTCCCAGAGATACAGCTAGGAGGTAAAGAGGCCTGGTCATGTGACCATTCATGCCAGTTATATGACAACCTGTTCTCTGCTGACCAAAGCCAAAACAACACTTCCACAAGTTGAAATAAATGACCAGCAAAGGGTCTTTGTTGAGCTTCTGGGTGGAAAGCAACGTACCTGCAACCCTGGCATTAAAATTAGCATTCCCTGAATTATTTATTTGATAAACATAGAAAATCGAGCACTGCAGTTATGCCTCAATCTGAGCCTTTCCCTGCTCATTTAACCTGTGTTGCCTGATTATTCATTCTCTTGTTCGCTGTAAACAGATGTGCACATAGAGTTCAGCCCAAACGTGGCTCACGTTTGAACTTTGATGGCACTCACTGGTGGGGCTTCCTGAACTCAGGCACACATCCACCATGTAAGACACACAATGCTTGACATCAGCAACCCTCGTGGTAACCATCTTAAACCCAAAAGTTATGACTTTTGGGCACATCTAGTCCATACAACACTTTCCATTCTAGTAGAGTACCAGAATAGCTCCATGCGAGGCTTAAAATGTGCACTACCTGGACAGAGTCTTCCGATTTTTAGTGAAGATGTGTTTTTTCCTCTATGACTGGTGTTTCTTGTGGGAACTAATAAGTTCCAGTAGTTTGTAAATACCCTGAGGATGCCATGCTCCACTTGCACCAAAACTGGTCCACATCGGAGCGTCCAGAGATGCCTCATATTGCAAACTGTAACCTTTTATTAAATGAACACATCAATAATCATTTTTCTTTTGCCTCAGCCCTCAGGTTCTATGCAGGTTTACCTGTGCAGACTTATATTCCTGTCAACCCTGAAGAACTGCTGTTCTTTTTTTTGTCGTCCTCCTGATCCTCCCCTGGTCCGTCAGCCATGAGCGACAGCGATGATGACGTTCCCACTCTGTCGGCTCACACTCTAGCTGCTCTGCAGGAGTTTTACAATGAGACCGGGACTGGTCTGGTTCAGAGCACGGCACCGTCAGACCCCTTTGCTGTGGGAGCCCTGGAGGAAGACTGGGTGAGTTTACTGAATTTTAGAACTTCAGAGGAAACTCGCCAGGTCTTCAGCAAATTTTATTGTTATATGTTATTATACTGCATAACTGATATACAAAACTATATGTATACATATATATCCATATGTGTATATATATATATATATACATAAAGACTTATGTCTGGATAAATGTAGCAGTAATCAAAGCTGTACATACATTTTGCTAAAGAAAATAATTTATTCAAGAAATATCTTGAATTATTTAAAGTAACATAGGTCATCATTTATCTGTTTTATTAGCGTCTCTGTGTTTGGGAGGTAATTATGTAGACAGTCCTAATGTCAGTCAAAGTGGGGGAAAAAACAACAAAAGACCTGTTTTATTTCTCTTGGCAAGACAATAAATTTGAAGGATTTTTTTGTATATCTTACCTTAAAGAAAAAAGGAACTGATTAAATGAGTGCATTGAATGTTTTTGCTGTAGGCAAACACCTCAAGTTGCCACTGACAACGACGTGTGTGTTTGTGTGTTTATCAGAGGATGAGCCAGTTCTGGTACAGCGACGACACGGCGGTGCAGTTAGCAGAGGAGGCTGTCAGGGAGGCTGGAGAGGGAGGCAGGTAAAACTACGAGACGCATCACCATGTCGGTCGCTGAAGTCTGTGCTTCTAGTCAAGCATTCACTGGAGGGAAAGAATAATAAAACTTTACTGAATCATGCAAAACAAAAAAAACCCACACACACCCGCACAAAAAAACTCAAAAATACCTTTTCCCTTTTTATTTTACACTCAAACTGTTATTTTTGAGGGAAGAATATGCTGCATTTTTCAGACCATGTGAATGTACATTTCTGTAGAAGTGTAAGATAAATTGGTGTAATGGAAACAGAATTTTGATTTTTTTTTTTTAGCTCTTATAAAATTCTGTCCATTTTTTTTCTCGTCATTGATATTCACAAGCTTGATTTTTCTCTTCTCTAATGCACAGCACGTACAGGAATTTCTTCCTTTTCTCAATAATCGACAGGTTATTAGAGAAAAAATAGCAGTAAAATCTTAGAGTGGTGTGCTTCCTTTGCTCTCAGGATAGCATGTCTGAGTTCACCCAGCGTGTACCAGAAGCTGAAGCAGGGCGTGGTGCCCGGTTCAGACCGACTGTCAGCTGTCGTGCTGGAGTACGACCGCCGCTTCGCTGCCTATGGCGATGACTTCATCTTTTATGACTACAACGAGCCACTGTCTCTTCCCTCCTCCGTGGCTCCGCAGAGCTTCGACTTCGTTCTCGCCGACCCGCCTTATCTGTCCGAGGAGTGTCTGAGCAAAATGGCAAAAACCATCAAGTACCTCAGCAAAGGCAAAGTGCTGCTTTGCACGGGTGAGATGGAAAAGGGGCTTTAATGTTGCCTTGCTCATTTCTTTTCATTTTTTTTCGAGCAGCTGCTTACATCTGGTTCCTTTGTGCGGTCTGTTCCACAGGAGCCATCATGGAGAAACATGCCAAAGACCTGCTGGATGTAAATATGTGCAGCTTCTTGCCCCAACACAACAGAAACTTGTCCAACGAATTCCGATGTTTTGTCAACTATCCATCCCGCCTGCTCTCCCGCTGAGGAAGCAAACCCCTGAGCGACGTGTTTCCTTTTCGGAGCAGCCAGAGCTTGATGGAGGCGGCGCATCGCGCAGATTCTTTACAGCTGACGAGGAGCGAAGGGAACTGATGAAAAAAGACATTTTACTTTTCAGTAGTTTTGAATTCAATCAACAGAAAAAATTGACTTTTTTGATAAGAGAAATAATCTGATGTCTTAAGATCAAAACAAAGCAAAACATCAAACATTTGATGACTCCAGCTTCTAAAATGTGGGAGATTAATGCCTTTTTCACAAGATACATTAATAACTGACATTTATAAATTGATCATTGAAAAATGTATATTTATGATCATTGTTCTCCCATCCTTATTTCAACTCCCTATAGGCCACTGAGGTTAATTGGTGGTAAAGCTGTTGGATGCTTCCTAACTCAGTCTGTTGTGAATGACTGAATAGTAATTTTAATTGACATTGTGAGGTGGCAAAAATGCTTCTTAGCTTCTTCAGTTAAAACATGTTGTACTTTTTTTTGTTGCTGAATTATTTAAAGTTGAATTTACGTTTTTACTTTAGCTTTTGATGGTCTTGTTTTGTTTTGCTCCATGTACGTCTGAGGTGGGAGGGTGGAATTAGAAAATATGTACATTGTGGGTGAGTTGTAGCTTACTCAACTGAAGTATAAAAAGCTGAACAGAGATGCGTGTTGTGTTTTATAAGATGAGTAACAAAAGCTTGGAGCTGCAAAGCAAGCAAATCTGAGTTTTCCTTGTTTACGATCAGAAATTCCCAAATGACGTCAGAGACGGCATTAACGATTCCATTTTTTTTTAATTCTGTGCATTGAGATCACCTTTCTGCTCTCCTGAACAAACTTTTATCATGTGGAGAAAATCTATTTTGAAATTTCAGTTGTATTGTAATTCATTTTTTTTAATTTAAACCAGAAGGTGGCAGCATTGATCAGGGCATTCAAAAGTGATGCGTTGTATTCCAGTGGGTCCATTTGAGTTGATTTTCATTTTATTGTTTTACCCAGATTACAAATTTGCATGATCACATTTCTTTTAAGTGATATTCTTTATGCAGATAGTTGATGTGTGTCTCCACCACAGTCTAGCAGGAGATTGTGGTAAACTGCTGATTTCTCAGTTGTAACTTCAGCATTTAACTTAATCTACGTTTTTTTCAGGCCCATTTTCACCAATTCAAATAATAATAATAATGATAAAAAAAAGGGGATTCAGTCAGTTTTATTCTGCATTGTTTGTCCCTGTAAGACTGTTGAAAGCATTTTTGAAAGTCCAGATGCAAAAGGGAGGAGAGGGTCAGTGAACCAATTAAAACTTTCCATTAAAGATCAAAGTCGGAAAGAGGAAGTCCTCATCAGCTTTGCAATGACAAAGTCTATAATCCAGAGGTGAGAGCTGTACTTTTACATAGTCCCCAAACTGAAAACCAGCACATCTGGAGTCTGGTTTTATGTCTTCTTCCCCGCTGAGTAGAGCTGCCTGGCTTTGACCTCCTCTCTCTCCACGCTCTGGTTGCTGTTCTGCCTGTCACTCTCCTTCTCCTGCAGCGGCACACACGTGCATCCCACAGCAACGGAGACGTAGATTTCAGAGTAAGAGTGGCGTCCCCCCATGCAGGAGCCCGTTCTCCTGAGGATGACGGCGGGGGCATAGACGGGAGTGCTGCGGTACTGCTCACTCTCCTCTCCGTATGAGCCGATGAGGCAACCCTTACACAGGCAGTAGGCCTCTGGGATGTAGCGAGGATATCTGGTTGGGTCGTAAGAGATCCTGAAAAATGAATTCAATAAGTACATATTTTTTTTTCCCCCTTCTTTCAACACAAAGTTTTTCCAAGTTCATTTCTGCATTTAAAGCTCCATAACATAACAAAATTAGAGGATGATCTACACATTAAGACACACTTGGCAACCAAGACCAAATCTAAAGAGGTGTGATGCCAAGGAGCACTTTTTCTTTCAAACATGTATTTTCCTGTCATCACAGCACAAGTAATTTCAAATCAAGAGCTATATTCTAGGTACTAAACGTTTATTTTTCGAATAATAAATATAAACTACTGTTTTACTTATTGATGATCCACAGCAGCACTGTTAAGGTTTTGATTACATGGCGACATTTGACACTATTATGATTAAATCCCATTGAATTACAAGGTTGTCAAGAAGAGCTGCCTTGATTTAAAGATTCTGCATGGGTGTCACATTATAAAATACAAGGGAATTCAAATCAACTTAAAGTCTACCTAGTATAAAAGCAATCAGTCATAACTTTTCACTCCTTTACTTTAATTTAAATGAACAGCAAGCGTATCTGAGCTTCTCTTGACCAGATACTTGAGTTTCCAGAGGCAAATCTGATCAAGATGATGTTCCATCATAGTGTAAGTTCATTTTAGAGTAATATTTAGCATAATCAAAGCAATTAGTCTAAAACAAAAAAGAGTTTATAAACGCTACATGTTAAGAATAAACCTTAGCTGTTAAACGCTGAACCAACTATTGTGCATGCATTAGAAAGGTAGTCTCTACCTGGCACCTGCTGTCTTACCTGTAGGCCCAGGGGGAGAGGCTGAGCAGGTTCACCGGGAGGCGGGACTTGCCGTCGGTCAGAGCCCGCGCGCTGGACGGACAGGTCAGGTTGAGTTTGTCCTGCGGCTCCAGCTGCAGGGCGTGGTGGAAGGCGCTCATCACTCCCACCGAAAGCCGCCCGAACATCTGCTCCAAAATCTCCTCCGGCAAGTCCAGGCATGACCGGGTCCTTGTCGCCTTCTTTCGAACACGGATCGTATCTACGGTCCAGACCTGCAGCAGCAGCAGGAGGAGGAGGTGAATCCGTTGCATCATCGCGGCGTTTTCGTCGGTGCCAAAATACGCACCCGCCGGAGCACGCGACGTTATCGCCTGTGCTATCCCTGACTTTCTTAAATAAACCCACACGCTGTTACTGCTAACAGATTACCAGGTCTGTTAAAATCCACTGGATTGTTTGCAGGTGAAAGTCCACAGCCTCAGCTGTGAGATCAAGCGACAAGCCCTCCGCCTGAAAAACATTTTTGACAGAATACACCGACAGTGCCGCTAGAACTATTAGTTGCTTTAGAGATAGAAAGATAGCGTAGTTTTACACTATTGCATTTTGGTCAAGACGAGAAAATATGTCTGTCGGAGAAGGTTCTCTCTGGTCGCTTTTCCGCGGTGACACGTGCGTAAAAGCCGCTGCAGGACGCACAGGAGCAGTGTTGCGCACCATCCAGGCGGAGTCTAAGTCATACTGAACGATGAAAGTTCTGTCTGAGACTTCAAGCTTGTAAAAAAACAAAAAACAAAAAAAAACCCAACAACTGCAGTTCTTGACGTAAGGGGGGAAGCCCAGACTATTGACGACTTCTGGATCTCGACTCCACACGTACTGCACGCTAGATGAGCTGCATGTGTTAAAAAACACCCTCTTGCTTCATGTTCAGTATTATAACAATTGAATTCATGCCGTTAAGAACTATTTGAAACAACAACAACAAAAAGAAAACAAACATCCTAATTAATCAATGGATGGTCTAACGTTCGGTTTTGATCTGCTGCCTTCATAAAGAAAGCTCCATGAGCAGCTCTGATTATCTGTGCTTTAGAAGTCCACCTGCCACATGGTTACTGCTTTAGCTTAAGTGCCTAACAAGAAAGTAATCCATTTAAGTGAAAAATATTTTTCTTTAATTGTATTGTGAACAACAAAGACCCTGGCTAAGAAGATAATAAATAAATGGTTATATATTCTGAAATAGCTGGATTACATAACTTTGGTACATGTGATGCTGCAGAAGGATTCAAGCTCATGCATGGAAATGTACAAATGTATCAAAGCACAGAGAAGCATTTGGATACAAAAACACCAGGCAGCAGTTAGGTTGCCATAAAGTCAATATCTTCACAGTGTTTTTGCTATTCACACAGTTAATTGGATACTAACATAAAAAAACCAAACAAACATTCAATTACAGAAAAGACCCCTTTTTTTTGTTGTTCTGACTTCAGATCTGTATGTAAACTGTTTAGGTAGTGCCCAACTACTCTGTAACCAGTCACTGGTAGACTGTTGTATATTTAACCCTTGCATAAAGATATATTTTCTCCTCTAAAAGGTTAAATAAAACTACTTGTGGGATGATCTGTTTTTTTTCCACAAAGTTACTCAGATGTGTGACAAAGATGATGAATTTGAGCCGAGGACTTCCCAATCCTCAATTCTCCGGGCCATTAATGAATAAATATGAGTCACTAATGTAAAGATGAGCTTATGGTCCATATTTCAGTGGTTTGTGGTCAAGCTTTGTGCTTCTTGCCTCACTAAAGCCACAAAGACATAAATGTTTTAGTAGTGAAGGCAGCAGGTTGATGCATCTACTCTGGTAGCAGGTCATCTCCGAGCTCTTCATCTGCAAAGTCATCATCATCCGCACGCTTCCTGACGCCCGTCTTTGGTCTTTCCATCTGAGGCCCCAGAGGGTCCACATACGACACATCTATGCACAAGAGGAACACAGGTTTGTTTGATATGAATGTGCTCAAAATGATACAGTGCAGAGATTATGAAGCTTTTAAGGGTAATACACAAGGGTTTGAATATTGCACTTCATATGTTCTTTATTGCATGCATGGCCCAGGGAAAGAAAGAAATTTGGTGGCTCAGACCTTATTTGACTTGAACCTCCTGCTAAAGGCAAGAGGTCAAAAAGGTGGTGTGTTGGAGGGAAGGCGTCTCTAATGATAGAGGTGGCCCTGCTGAGGGATAGACAGGCAGAGGGAAATCAGTCTTTTTTGGACAGTGTCTACAACCCCCTGCACTTCCATCAGGTGCTGATCAACAAGCCCCTCCCTCCAGTCTGGCCTCAGCGACCCTAGTCCAGGTAGGAGATATTAAACACTTGTTTTTCACTTTTCCACATGAATCAATCAAATTTGTCTTAATCTGCTCTGTCCACCAGGACCAACTGGTCTTGGAAGAGGACCAGGAGCAATAGCCACGGACAACATAGCTCCTAGGATCATTTGGGCACACAACCGCCTCCACCATGATGAGGTGGCAGTCCAAGAAGGGATCGGCGCAGCATCTGGAGTGGTGAGTACTCTGATTCAATCTGTTGTGTTGAAGTGAGAGTTGAGCCAAAAGGCAAGACTTTGTTTAGCGTCAGATCTTAGTTCTTGCCCTCACTTATGGTCATGAACTGTGGGTAGTGATCGAGCGGCCACCATCCCACTTCCAGGTTGATGCTCATCCAGGAAGTATGTTTTGTTGCAGTTCCTTGACTGACCACTAGGTGCTGGCTCCGTGTTTGACTGACAACAGCCATTTGCCCTGCTGTTAGCTTCGGCAGCTTTGTCATGACTCTTTGCAACATGGTGCCTTGGGGTTCGAGAAAAAATGAGCTTCCACAGCTCTCTGTACAAATTAATGGGTCATGTGACCGGATGGTTTGTCCATAGTCATTTAAAAGTCAATGGCAGTGACTGAAGACACAAATTAGAAATAAGTTAATTTACAGCATGTTACACCCCACAGTTGAACGCCTAATTGTGGCTACAGGAAACCTGAGTTCAGAAGGTTGCTGCTGACATGCTAATGCACCAGTGACTCAAAGTTAGTGTTGCCTTAGTGGTGTGCGCTTTGAAAAGACATAAATCATCTTTGCTCTGGTGTTATTGTGAGCTCTACGACCACAGTTTTTAAGGTGCCACGACTGCTTGTCTTTCATCTGAGACGGCGAAATCGTACAGCGTGAACGCGGCGTGAGAGAGAGTGTGAGTTGTTGAGTCGTCCTGGAGAGACTGGTAGTAGTTCACTGCTCCTCCACATTGAAAGGTGCCAGTTGAAGTGGTTTGGGCATCTGGTTAGGATGCCTTCCTAGTCACCTCTCTGGGGAGGTGTTTCGGGCATGTCCAACTGGGAGAACACCATGAGGCAGACCCAGGACACACTGGACTGGTTAAATCTCCTGGCTGAGGTCAGAACCTAGAATATTTGGAGGAGGTACTGTAGCTGGGGAGAGTGAGGTCTGGGCCTCTCTGCTCAGGCTGCTGCCACAGTTCTTATAACAAATGATTAAACTGTAAAATTGCACAGGACCAAAATTCAGAATCTTGAAATTACTTCCAATGAAATCAGGTGCTGTAAAATAAAAGATAAAAATGAGATGATGACATAAACTGCATTAATTTAAAAATAAAGGAATCAAAAATGGTCCTTTTATTGTCCCAACAGTTTTTTTTATTCTAGTATCCTTTAAGTGGGTTTTTAATTATGGCAGAACTATAGTTTAGGAGCTGGAAAGGTCATCTTTCAATAAAAAGGTTGTTTCTGTGATTGCCAGATATTACAGTTTACACGTCCTAATGTCTTTGAGCAAAGATTCTGAACTCTGTGGTAGGGCTGGCTGATAGCACCTTTAATCAATATCACAATTAATTGAGCAAGTTACCTTGAAAACCTTGATTGTATTCTTTTATTTTTTGCCCTCAAAGATCACTGTGCTTCATTTCACATATGCAGCAAATACCACTTCAAACAGTTTAGCTATAAATAGTAATTTAATCGAGATTTCAAAAAAGAGAAATAATTAAAATCATCAGAAATCATTTCTAGGTCTTCAGTTGGAGTTTTTATTTTTTTTGTTGGTTTTGATATTCTCAACTTAAAAGACACATTTAGGAAAATTGGATCCTGATTTCTATCGAGATGACTTTCAGCGACTTCAGTGCTGGGATGTCTTCAAATACAATACAAAAATCAGATGTGCAATATTTCTTTTTTCAAATTATACAAATAAATGTAATACCACCAATAATACTCCTCTCCATTTTGCGATTTGGGACTCTAGTATACGTAAACATAGAGTGTCCTTACCGAGTTCTTTTGGGCTGCTTGCTTCGTAGGGATCGTTGCAACCAGGTAGCGAAATCATCTTGCCACTCAGACGCTCTCCTTTTGTGCTGTTGCTGCTGTCTGCATA
This sequence comes from Arrhamphus sclerolepis, assembly GCA_037176975.1. Lineage (NCBI taxonomy): Eukaryota > Metazoa > Chordata > Actinopteri > Beloniformes > Hemiramphidae > Arrhamphus > Arrhamphus sclerolepis. The sequence goes on along the minus strand of JBAMYA010043677.1, from coordinate 22,766 downwards.
AAACACATATGCAAGCACAACACCTGAGCCATAGCGTTTTTTTTTTTTTAAACCATCTCTCAGAATCAAAAGGTTGGGAAAAAAAAAAGTATTGAGATTGTTTCCCAAAGCTGATCACTGATGAAGGTTGGATGAATTTATACCTTGGACGAGTGGTGCATGTTTAAAATCTGGATGAAAGTGACATTAGTATGCAGTTTTCATAATGCTTCATAGTCAAAACGTATTTCCTTAACATACCAATTACTAAATCATGTCATTTTTCTTTTTAAATATATTTTCAGCTCATTAATGTCCAAAATGAAATCATAGTTTGTCATAAACAAGCTACTGAGAAGCACTTGCCATGTATTTATGTGAATTCAGAAAGTCTCCATGGTCTGTCTGAATAGCTGAAATCAAACATGACGGGTTAATAATTTATAAGTTAAAGGTATAATTGAAGGAAAAGTGGTGGCCAGTGTTTCTGTTTTATACACTCCCTCACCACTACTTTCCAGAGTTGGCTACGGTGTTCCACAGGGTTCTGGACTCGGGCCACTTTCGCTCACCCTTTACATTGTTCTTTTAGATATCATCTTAATAAATCATGACATTAACTTTCACTGTTGTGCTGATGACGCCCAGCTCTTTTTAATCTATGAAGCCCCATCATACTAAATAATTTCTGAGCAGGCCTGCTTCAGAATTAGAAAAGTCTGGATGACCTATAATTTTCTGCTCCTAAATTCAGGTAAGAGTGAAATCATAACCTTTGGCCCTCAACGCCTTCATGTCAGTACCAACTGATTCATCAGCTTTTGTTTCCAGCACCACCGTAAGAGTCACTTGGAGTCACTTAACCAAAGATTAAATGATATTTTCATTAAAAAACAGAAACATCCCGTACCATTGTGAAGCAGAAAAACTAATTTATGCATTTGTTACATCAAGGCTGGACTACTGCAGTGCCATCTTAGATGGATGCCCAGATAATTCTATTAAAATGCTGCAGTTGATCCAAAATGCTGCTGCAAGTGTTCTGACTGCTACTACCAAGAGGGATCACATCTCTCCTGCTTCAGCTTCTCTACGTTGGTTACCTGTTCAGTTAAGAAGTCAGTTCAAAATTCTGCTCACGACATACGAAGCCCTTAATGTCCCGGCCCCATCTTATTTCAAATACCTCATAGCTCCATATCAACCAAGCAGAGCACTTCGGTCTCAGTCTGCTGGTCTACTCAGTTCTCAGTGTCCAAGTCCAGAACGGGAGGTAGAGCTTTTAGTTTTTAAGCTCCTTTCCTGTGGAACCAGCTACAGATCAACAAATGAAACGATGATTCTGTCATGACTTTTGAGTCTAAAATTTGTAAAGCACTTAGAGTTGCACTAATAAATATAGAATTAAATTAATACGCAAATATGTGATACACTACAGACAAGACCTACACAAAAGTATTTGAATATTTACAGGTTTGTACCTTTTTTATTTGGGTAAAAAAAAAAGAAGAAATCTTGCAATATTTTTTTTTCTATTAGGTGTAGTAGTTGACAGATGTAACCAACTTGCATCCTACATTAAAAGGAGGATCCAAACTTTAAAGACTCTGGAAAACCAACTCGGGTTCCTGTTACCTTATTCTTAGATGTTACTCTCCACAGGATGTAATAGATATGTTGTAGAACATGTGTTAGAGTCTCAAATGATATGCTGATGGAGAGGCTGAGTTAACTAAAGGACAGACGGGATTACACACCACAGCACCAACATGTGGCCGCCAGGTTTCCTAGGAAACTGAAGAGAAGAACAGCTAGAAGCTGAAAAACAGGAAGGAGGCCTGAGATTCCAACTTTGCTCACACTCCCAAATATCTTGCATGAGGCCTCTCAAACTGCCAGCAAACTGAAACCTCTGCTGGAAATATTTTTTCCTTCTCCCACTCTGTTTTTCTTCCCCCCTTTCTTGGCCAGCATAAGTGTCATTTCTTTTATATATACATATATAAATTACAACTAGAAGATACAAGCAACAAAGACGACTCCCCTGTCTGTGTTCTGCAACGCTCTCCTGCTTAAAATCTGTAAGTTTACAAGCACAAACATGCTTGTCCTAAGATTAACTGATACAAACTTCTGCACGACGCTGACTTGAGTACTCGATAAAGCAAACTCCACAAAAGCATTTACAGTTATTCATTAGAGCTGTATAAGTCCACAGCTTCTCTCAATCACACACTGTACAAAACTGCAAATATGCACTTTCCAGAAAAGATGGAAAATTCTCAGGTACACTAGAGGTTTTCTCAAATATCTGAAAGAGCCTTGCCTAATAGATCCCTTGCTCCGTGAGAGTGTTCAGTGCAAACATTGCACTCAGTCTTCAGTCTCAACTGCCTGTCAAAGTTTGCTGGATCAGGTTCACATATTTGGACCAAAACATTCTAGTTGCATTTCTTCGTTAAGTCCGTATGAAGTCACTCACTTGTGCTGCTGCAAGTTTGAAATACACCAATCAGTAACTTTTTAAGTCTGTTGTTTTTCTTTGTTTTTTAATAGTCTTTTTTTTTATATAATATTTACAACAGTGATAATAATATTTTAAAAATCACATTTTCAGGCATTGCAGCTTCTACCAAAGTGAATGCAGAGATTAAACATTTGAATAAACAAGCTACTCCCAGTTTTTGTGTAACCTGCCATCTTCATATTTTTATATTTGGGTAACAATTTTACACACTTCTGGTATCAAAAAGTGGACTGAGGTGTTTCAATTCTGGCTGAGAAACAGGACAGCGGAGATGAAACAGAATGATAATAAAGACAGACGCCAAAGAAGAAGAATGGGCAGAATGACAGATAAGATGATGGGTTGAAGGTATTATACACAGAGCACAGAGCATAAATACAAAAAAAGAAGTCCGCTATATGTAATGAAGTCCGACTTGTCTGCATTTTATGACCTTAATTCTCTCACCTGTTTTTACATCATCTGGTGCACCATAAGGAAAAAAGAAACAAAGAGTTATGTTCAACTTAAATGCAAAGAAACATGTAAGTCTGTTTAAAACAGCCTCTAGTGCTGAATTGGTTTGTTTTAACAGGTTCAGTTACACAGTCTGGCACTACCAAGCTATGCAAAAATGAAATGTTTTCTAATCTAATTTATCAGTACACATAAATTCTGGAAGTTTTGGTAGGAAGCAGCAAGATGTACATCAACAGGTGATAATACCTGTACAGCATATCTGAGAACACTATAGGATCCTCTTAGACACAGCTGCAAAGCAGAGAAAAAGAATCTGGGCTTTGTTACAGCTGCTGGCAACCCACTCATTTGTCTGGATTGCATTTGAATTTTGTTGATGGGCCAGTTTTCCGATGTCTGAGCCAGTGTACGTGTCTGTGTTTGTTGTGGATCTGTAGTGAAGGAGTGCTAAAAGGCAATGAAGTTTGACCTCAGTATGCCAAGGACATCTTTTTACACAGTATATTGCAAAAATTACACACACGCACACACATACACGCACTCCGTGTGGTGGAAAGGAATATACCCATAATGCTGGACTTCTTAGGAGAGGGAAGAACTGGTGTAGAAATGCCTGCTGCAGAGTGTGTGAGCAAACGCAGGAAAGAAGCAGCGACAGACGAAGGAAAAAGATGAAACACAATGAGAAAATTATGGTGTGATAAAGTAATTCTTTAAAAAAAAACTGCACCAACAAGTTCAGAAATCTGAAATGCATCATTGTCCTAATAAAGAGTGAAATTTAAAAATGTGGAAGATCTGACTTCAACTGTCCTTTTCTTTAACTATGATCCCTTCATGCCATCAAGTGGCTTTAAGTGCAGCCTTTGTACTGCAATCGCTTCAACTTCAGCTTCCAAAAGCATCAGGAAAAAAAATGATGATGGCCACTGAAAAATTAGGGGGAAAAAATGGAATATTTAGCATCTGGTGGGTCCCTTCTGGGCTACAGTAAAATCATGCCAGTGGATCATGACAGACTCAAAAGAAGTTGCGTAGAAACAACATGTTTTAAGATGATAAAATGCAACTCCCACAGAAAAAAAACAACCTATTTCAGACTTACCCTTCCTTCTAAATTCAATAAAGAAATGAAATAATTCAAAATTATTACAATCAACTCAACTCTGGCAGCCTGGTGGAAAGTAAGTTAAAAAAAATAAATAAAAAGGTAAATTTTACCCCAATCTTTCACACAAAAGGTATTAATCACCTGAACCATCAGTTTATACTGTTCTATACATTCGGCAGAGACTTGGTATTAGGAAGAACAGGTTCTTCATTACTAACAATTAAAATATGTTATTAAATCCAAGATAAACGCATCTTATAACTCACTGCATCTCCCAATACGTATCAAAGAAATCATGAAAATTAGAAACTTCCAAAAGCTCGTTTCTAGAATCTGCAAACTCATATCCAATATTGATACAGTAACAACCCTCCCAATATGTAAATGGGAAAATTATTCAACTCTCTCCCCCAATCCCAACTTCCCAAAGCAGTGATAATATCTTTTCTATGACAAAGGGGGTGTTCCTGTTGGCCTGGACTGGTGGAGGCCTGCTGAATGACACCGGCCCACCAGTACACACCAGTACGAACAGTGATCCAGCTGGTGATACTTGTTACTGATTGATGCCAAACAAGTTTTAAGTTCAAGCTCACTTAGACATATGGACAGGAAAACTACAATCTAAGTTATTAATGTTCATCAGGGATTAACAAAGTGTTTTTTAATTAAATTGAATCCAACCTGCTGCCAATCAGCATCTGTACCGTCTCAGGAAACTGTCTTACTTTCACATTGACCGAACCCTACTGACTCTCTTTTACCGGGCTTTTATTGAATCTATTTTATCCTTCTGCTTAGTGTGCTGGTTTAACAACCTGCCTCTGAAAAACAAGAACTCTCCCAACCAAACTGTCAAGTGGTCTGGCAGGGTCAGTGGAGAGCCACAGCTTAGCCCTGAAACCCTGAATCCATTCAACAAGATGGCTCCCACCCTCTACATAAAGAATTTCAGCTCCTTCCATCTGGTCACAGATACAGCCTACCCACCTGCGAAACAAAGTGATCCAGAGGAAGTTTTGTCCCCTCTGCTATTAGAGAGATTAATAGCATAGCCTCCAAACACAAGCTGCGATTGCACATTTTTATTCCTTTTACCATGTTCTATTATTTTATCATAATCTACTGTCTTATACATTTATGGAATCTCCTTCTACTATATATTTATCAATCTATCTGCTGCTATATAACTTTTTATTCTTGTCACTTAATTTGACACCAATAGGATGCACTACTTTTGGTAATGTCTAATGTTCCCTTTTTCTTTCTTTTTTTTTTTTTAAAAATGTCTCATGTGTGTCCTGAATGTTTTAATCGTCTTGTATGAGTGGAGATCACTTGGCTGCACATCAAATCTACCCTCGGGTACCAATAAAAGTAATCTAATCTAATCTAATCTCAAATTGCATGCACAATATTGGACTTTAAAAAAACTTATGGAAACATCTGACAGTTGTAAATAAAAAAGACAAAACCTTTTTTCAAAGTTATTGAAAGGATAAAAATAATTATGAATATGATAATACATTTCTGACAATAGTGTACTTCAGTAGGTATGAAAATCTGAAACTGATATGCTGCCAATGAGATGCTAAGTCATCATATTGGCAATACACAATTGAAAGATTTTATTTTAAGTCACAATGACTTTTTTTTAGAGTTTTTCTGGTCTTGTAGATTATGGTGGAAATTTTTATGCATGTTGCACATATAAATACTGTATGTTATTCTCCCTTCAGTAACTTGGATGAGGACTCGGGGTTCAGAGAAAAAAAATCAGAATCAATTCTCTGCAGGTAAATGCGACTGTGGCTGAAATTATTTAATAAAAATTGTAAACCAGGGGTCATTGGGGTCCGAGCAGAATCACAGCATTAGCAACCCTGAGTAGCTACAACAACATCCTAGTGGCTAAAATTTCACCACATCTGGCTGATAATAAACCAATGTCAGAATGAACAACTGAGCTGAGTTTTTAAAAATTTGTATATAAGAAAATATCAGTCATACAAACAGCACATTTCAACCAGTTTGTTTTATGTAGTTCATAAGATACAGTATGAGTTTTAACAAGAATTTTGTTATTGTAGCACCTCTTAAAAGGCCGATGGAATTTTGATTGTTGATCACAACTGGATCTATACACCTAGTTTATTTTCTCTAGATTCTATAGCTTTTGCTACGCATACACACTTTTAGGGCAGAAAAAAATAAATAAAGAAAATAAAACCCTCATAATCCTTATTAATGCATTTGTATGTTTGTATGTTATTTGTATACCGCAACTGTACCATAACCTTGAACACAGCGATATAAACACTGATATTTGTCATATTTCATGAAAACGCTGCATCTAATAAATGATCATAGCATGGATAAGACTAAAAAACTGACCACAGGCATGTTAAATCTCAAACATCTCTTGAAAAGTGCAGCTGTAGTATATAAAGTATGTCCTGGACAGAGAAAGAACTTCGGAGTAATTAACTGATTATTAACTTTAATTATTAATTATTAACTGACTCACCAACGCTGGCCTCTCTGCCTTCTTTACGACCTCTCGCACTGCCCTCCCGCCCTGACTTCACCCTCTGCTAGAAAAAAAGAAAAAAAAAAGAGGTAAAAGTGTGGAAAACAATTGTGAAATAATATGACATGACTTATACGACAACTAAACAAAAGCACATCTAAATAACATTAACATGAGTTTACACTTTGCAATAAAATGGTTTTCATAAACGTTTTAGCTACAGAGATTAAAGGAAATGTAAGAAAAAAGACATTCAGATAAGACCTGTATGAATTCATCTGATAAACGAAACCACTTTGAGATGAGCACATTTGTCAAAATGTTGAATAAGTAAAATTTAGCTTTTTAATTTTAATTGTCAAGTTGAACTCATCTCATAAACTATGCAGTGAGATCAACCATTACTCAGTTTGGAGAATTTTAGCATTCATGAATCAACTCTGTTTGCTTCTGTCAGACTATATTTACAGCATCTCTGATTTATGACCAGCTGGTAAGGATTTGATGAACTCTTCCTGATCTACTCCTGGCCAAATTATGCAACGCTGGAGGTTTCCATCTTACTCACTGGAGAATATATGTATCCAAATTTTCCTTAATCAACAATATGATCATAAACTTTCCTGTGAATTTGGAACTTCTAACTAAAAGGAGAATTTCAATGATTTTATGAAGAAATTTGTCTGTAGCTATATTAAAAAAATCATTTTGTGGAGAGATGCCTGGTTGATCAGTATCTTCCCAGTTTTATCTGTGCTTTTCATGAAGTTTAATAGAGATAAACAGATGATATAATAAACATAATGCAAAGAAACAAAGTAAATAGAAGGGCATTTTGAGGCATATTTCGTATAATAGTGTAGACCAAAACCTCAGCCAATCAGATTACAGTCCATCAATCTAAGGGCATGGCTTGATGGCATTTGACTCTATTTATTATAGATTTAAAGTGAAATGGAAAAAGGCTTTGGTTCTGTTATCAAAGACTAAGGCCCTAAGCACCTCAGCCGGTTATACAGTATCCAACCCACTACCTTACTCGTTCAGATGTTTTGGGTCACACCAAACATGTAATGCTGCCTCAGGATCAGGTTTGTGAAAAAGTCTTTAAACTGGGGTGCTGTTAAGAATGCTTTTGTATTTAATGACATCCAGGTGTGAAACAGCTGTTTAGCATCTGGTATTCTGTCAACACAGTCCAATTCATGGAGAATCAGAGCGGGAAAAACATGTTTTCTGTTTGTTTTGTTTTTTAACGTACATGTGAATCTTTTGTGACCACTATCCTGTTTTTCATTGTGTTTTCAATTAAAGACCTCTTGAATAGGAACAGATGGACGGTCTGCATTCACACAACACAGTTGATGAAAAGATGATTAATAAGGGGGAGCATAATATTTATGTAACGTGCAACTGCAAAGTAAGTAAGAAATTCATGAGGCATCATATTTTAATACTGTTCAGATCTACCCAGTTACTGAATTATACAATAAGTGAGGGTTTAATTCACGTAAATTCAAAGTTGAGACCTGTTCAATTGTCAGCTCTTCAAATGGTAATCCAAATATTTGCTTTTTTTAAATTTTATCTCCATATAGTAAATTAAATCTTATGTCTGTACCATTTTTAATTTTTTATTTTGTTTTCCTTTGAAGCTAAAGTTCATGCAATGACGTTTCTCTTCTTCTGAATTATCATAAACTGTTAATGTAGTTTATACAGTATATATATGACATCCTTTGTGCAGGGTAGACATCTATGCTGTGGATCTGGAAAACTCTCAACAGGAAGAACTGCGACAATATTGTAGGTAGTTCTTCTTACAATGTCATTTTAAAAGTTTGCCTTAAAAGCAACAGACACCAAAAACAAGTACCTGTTCTTTGTTCTCCTTCATCTTCTCTACCCTCTTCAGCTTGGTGGCGTATTCTTGGACTTCGTTCAGACCCATATCAGTGGAAAGCCTCACCAGAAAACGTAGGCCTGAACACAAAACAAACACACTTTTTCTTTTCATCGCACTTTCACTCGTCATTTGTTGCTGTTCTATGAAAAGTTCTGTGGAAAAAAAAACTTGTAACAAATAGGATGCGTTACATTCCACATTCTCTGGAAACTTGCGGTGAATGTCTTTATAATTTTCCAGAGCTTTCTGGTAGTTTCCTGCAACAAAATAAAAGAGGAAAAAAAAAAAAGAAATGAAGGCAGGTTTATTTATTGCATCCATTTCATACACAAAGGCAAGTCAAAGTGTTTGTCAAAGTAATATGATGAAAGAAAAATTCATCAAAATTTGAATGAATTAAATTAATAAAAACAAACTATTTGAATGTATAATTAAAAAAATAAAAATCAGTAAGCTTTGCTTAACAAATTTGAACGTAAAATCAGTTTCTCACCACTGCGTCTGTAACAGCTCGCCACTATCAGCTGCCAGTTCACCTGGGTTGGTCTGGGGAAGACAGCAGTGACTTCCAGTTACTATGAATATAGAAATGTGAACTAAACATCCAACATATAGACGGAGAAGGCCATCTAAATCTATCTAAAGACTGACAATTACGATTTTCTATTACATAGTTTAGACACACACCATTTTATATTCTTATTTTAAAATAACCCGTGTGTCAGTGAAATCAAAGTAATTTGTCACTTGACATTATAGTGAATTTATCTGTATTATTCACTTCATGTTGTTGTTGTTGTGTCTCATCTGTTTATCTGTAGCTGCAAATTCAAACTGCATGTTTATCCACAGGTAGAAAACTGGATATTCTGGTTTCACATATTCTTATGGCCTTTTAAATCCTTAAAGATTTGTCTTCAATAAAAAGTGCTCTATAAATAAAATACATTATTATTAGGGCCCAAGCACTGGCGTGCAAAAGCCCTCTTGAAACTGAAGGAATTCTTTATTATTCTTTTTCTTACGGTGCCGAAAAGATCGCATTTTTGAGGCCTTTAACATATTGGAAAAGTTGGCGATTTCCACTGAAAAGTTTTCCTCCTAGTAAATTTTTTTTTTGGTAATAAGTTTGTGAATGGGTGTGGCCAAATTTCTCTATAGCGCCCCCAAACGTGAGATCTGGAACAGCGTACACCCAACATGCACGAAAATGGGTACACACATTCTTCTCTTTAATACGAGAAAATAAGTCTCTTGGGACCCCAAAATGTACAGGAAGTCCACAATTGTGGGCCAAACATCCAAAAATGGCATAAGGAGTCATTTGCCATACATTGGAAAGTGTCATACTCCTCCCAGACAAATTGTCAAATGAGCTTTAAAATTTGGCACTGTTTTTACCTTTCAATTGTATACTTTTTAGACATGTAAAGCACTTTGTGCTACATTCCTTTTGTATGAAAAGTGCTTTATAAATAAAGTTTGATTGATTGATTGACAAGAAATTCCAGGCTATGTTCCTCATACTTAGAAGACATGGAAGAGATCAGCACTGATGGCTACACGAATGATGATCCTGTCTACTTTGCCTTGAATAACCGGAGGAAGCCACTAGTGTGGGGAAGTCCAGAAAGTTGCAGATCTGCAAAGCCCCAGATTAGCGCAAGTGCTGCCCCCTTACACGTCATGGTCCAGGGTACTCCGGTAGCCTCTGTATTGTAAATAGCGGTGACTTACTGTACGAGCGTGGCTCTCTCGAAGTACTGAATGGCCTTCTCACAGAACTGTGTGTCAATATAGTAAGCTCCGAGCCACATGATCACATCAATGTTGGAGGGAAAGTATCTGTAGGACTGAATAGTAACAGCTTCAGAGCGCTTAAATTAACCAGAGTGGAAAGATTACATGTTATTATTTACTGTGTAAATGCTTCATACCTCGCAGTAATACTGGAAAGCCTGGGATTTATCCCCTTCCGCATTATGCAGCTTTCCCAGTTTGGCCAGTGCATGAGGGTCTGTGGGAGTTACACTGATGACCTGCATCAGCCACTCGATGGCCTGTTGAAGATTCCCCAGCTGCTCGTAGCTAAAGCCAAGGTGTCAAGGACCAACAGATGCTTTCATGATGTCAAAAAACAACAACAGCAAAGTGCTTAAACAGCACCTTTCTACTCCAGAGTACTCAAGGCACTTTGACAACTCAAGCAGCTTTAGATCAGCGCCATACACACACATTAATTAGATTGATTTATTCATTAGACCGAATTATTCCTATAATTACTCCTATAAATCAAATTACTTTAGAGTTAATGTCTCAGTGGGATTTAGTACTACCAATATGAAACATGTTTTTGGGGTTCCTGGAGAGAACCTCCATATAAACCCCACACCCAGCTGAACCAAGATCCAACTGAACCTTCTTGCTGTGAACTTTACATAAACTTATTTGCAACTGTTTGAAAATATTCATCCATGTTACGGAAAGAAAAGTACAAATTATATGAGCAGGATACAGGTCGGCTACCTGGTACATGACTTGAGCACTGTTCCTCAGAATTGCATGAAGCTTCAGGAAACAGTCCAGGGCTTCCTCCAGACGACCCAGTCTCTTGTAGGTCAGGCCTAAAGCACATTAAAAGGAGAGGAGGGAGGGGGAATTTGTACATAAGCTTCAGCTCTACAGTAACAGTCATAAAAAAGACCCTACAACTAGAGGTGTGTAGTTCCAAGGTGTACTTTATCTAGTTACAAGCAGTAAAGCTACTTAGGCATAAAAACATGCACAAAGTACCTTTAATGCATTCATTTGCTCATTAAAAAAACTGCATCATTATTCATTTTGATCATAATTTACACTAAAATGACATGAAAAACAACAAGCTCTAGTCTGCACTGCTTTGGTTGACAGAGAAGAGGCCTGACATCTGACCTAAACCAAGGGGATGTCTAAACTCAAATACAACATAGCACTAAAGACTTCTAGGTAGAAGATGATGAGGGGAATTTTGGAAGAAGGTCAGAATATCACTTTGTGTCAGTGTAACAGCACTATAAATGAGCTCCCATGTTATAAATCAATTCTCTATTACAAGCAATACAATAGTATTTTACAATAAAAGCGAGCATTACCCAGGTTATAAACGGCTTCAGTGCACGAGGAATCATTCCTCAGTGCTTCTTTATAGAATTCTGCAGCCTTTTCATAGTCCTGTTTGACAAACACCGTGTTGCCCTTGTTGATAAGAGCAGCAGGGTTATAACGATCAGCATTCATAGCAAGATCAGAATATCTCTCAGCCTGGTCATAGTCTTTCTCCTGTAAGAGATTAGAGGATGGATGGGAAGTACAAAGAAGCAGGTTAGCTTGAGCTTTAAATATCATGAAGAATGTTAAGTCAAAACAGAAAGTGTTCATAATGGATGGCCTACTTTTTTTTTTTTAAATAAGATTTTTTTTTTACAGCTATAATGGTCTTTATTTTCAGGAGGGTGGGGCAGGGAGAGGGAGCGGTGGATGACATGCGACCGGGGGTCGAGCTTGCAACGACTGCAGGAGGACTGGACCTGTGCATGGGCTGCCTGCTTAAAACACTAGGCTACACACGGCCTACTTCTCTTATAGTTAAGAGACTCTTACCAGAAAGTAGAGGAAGGAGAGGTTAGTTGCTGCAGCGCTCTTCACTCTGCTGTCCTTTTTCTCAAATGTCTTCAGTGTTTCCACTGCCTAATCACACAAAATAAAAAGCTGTAAAGACAACCATCTCTGCTGGTTTTCCTCTTGTGCAGTAGATCACACATTTCACTTGCTACAAGTATCTGAACTAGTGGGCACTTTCTTTTTCTCTCCATACTGTTTTTTTTAACCCCCCACACCGAAAAAAGCAATAAAAAATAAAGCAATTAAAGGGAAGGCTGATGTTGCTCAATGGTTATGTTTTTTTTTTTTTTCCTGGAATGGTGTTTGTAATACTGTAACTGCACATAGAGCAGCTCTGATGTCCTGTACCTTCTCCAGTGCTTGGTACACGTTACTGATAATTGTCCTTAAAGCTGTTTTTGTTTTTGTAAATAAATATTGCTTTTCCAACCATTTTTTAAAATTTTATTTTAACCACTATTTTGGAAACAATACGCTTACAAGGTAACACACATAAAAGGACATTTTGTTTTCTAAATTAGAAATTAAAAATCTAAACTTGATTATAAAAAAAAGAAAACAGGAGGCACACATACCTCAGCCTTATGCATGCAGATGGGAAGGAAGTGGGTCAAAGAAAGAGAAAATGAAGGGCAATGAGAAGGAAAATGTTAGGAGGGCTGTGGCCTTTATGAAGAAAAAAAGGGATAAAATAGCAAGCAGCGGTAAAGAACCACAATGTTATAAAAGGGATGGAAAAAAAATAAACACAACAAATCAAACTGGTTTGATTTGTTCAAAAGGAAGCATGGAAGTATGGTTCTTTAAATATGCAACTGCACTCTAACCTAAATGGAAAACATAAACAAGATGCAGCCTGGGATGCTGAGTCCGCATTGGCAGCCACTTTGACAAGAAACACGTGGCAATAAAATATGATTATTGCATGCAGGATTACCTTTTTTTTTACTTCACCTTCCTCTGACAATATCTTGGGCCCTGAACTATGTTGTGAAACTAAGTGGCATTTCCAAATGATGTTGCAGACAAAGACACGCTTACGTGATTGAAGTCCTTCTGTCTCAGGTAGGTGATGGCTTTGTTGATCTCCAAATCATTGGCAAGTTCAACATACTGGGAACTCTTCACCATGTCCACACACCTTAGAGACAGCCGCAAATGTACAGTCTTTATGCAACATACTGCTTCATCTAATGGCCAATAAAAATGCTACATAGATGAATACTACAGTAACAGGAAACTGTGGAGAGGATGGGGAATTTTAGTCGTGTCACCCCACCTTCACTACAGTGCATGAAAAGCTCTGATGGGTGTCTAGGCTGAAGTGTTAAGATGAAAACAGCACAACGGTCACAAACCAGTCAAATCCGCTGGCAAAAGAAGTCTCAATGGCTGGGGCGATGAGCTTGGCTGCAGTCATGATATATTTCTCAGCCAGGGCTTTTCTATGAAGAGCACACAACACACGAAGAGAGAAAGCTGAGAGCACTTACCAAACAGTAAAAATACAGAAGACTTTATGCAGAGTACTGGTGTGTTTGGCCAGGAACAGAACGTATCAGTGGTTTTATAAGACAATGTTTTCCTGAAAACTACCGCTTTATGTGTTATGCAGCTTTTCTTACATATCTCTCTCCATCTGATGAAGCTTGTCGTTCTTGATGGCTTCAATAACCATATTTGTGCTGGTGTCATCCTGAAAGAACCAAAACAAGGGGCTTCAGTGCAGAATGTTACAGACGCCTCTTCAACATCAACTATGTGCTGCTCCTGCCACATTTTTCAACATGTTTTCCGTTTTCTTTGTTTATGCTTCAAAAGCAACAGAAATCAAAAAGTTTCAAATAGATAGATGTGTAGAAAAATTTGACTCATCCTACATATTAGGTTATTTGTGGCAGACATGAAAAAACGGCCATGATATGCGACATTGATGTGAACACAAGATACAAATCATTCCCTTGCCTGATAATTAAAAAAATAAAAAAAATAAATAATGATAATAATTTTCAATCCTTTTTAAGAGTTTTATAGATAGAGCAACCTCATTTTGGAGAGATCTTCACATACAGTTATGTTTTCTGGAAATTCTTGAAAGTGTCTCTGCAGCGTTCTTATTGTTCATATAAAAACCGTAATTATATTGCATTGACCAAAATTAAGAAATATTTTGTGCTATGAATTTTGGCCATATTGTTCAGCCCTAAGCACCAAATCTCAGATATACCAGGTTAACCAGGTTATACCAGGTTGGCATCCAGCGAAGGTGAGCATATATTAGAACAACGTAAACTGCAAGTTGAAGGCAAACATGCAACAGAACTCACACTGGATGAGATGTACTTTTCTTCATCATCAATGCCCAGAGGAACTGAGATGAGCTTCTGAAAGGTCTTCTTCATCCTCTCTCTGTCACCAATGGCATAGTAGCACAGGATAAGGTTGAATCCTGTCTTGATGTTGGGACTCTCACTCATGATGTGCTCGAAGGACGTTATGGCGTCTGAATACTGGCCCAAGCGAACAAAGGCCACACCGATATTTTGCATGATCTTGATCCTCATGTCCTTGTGAGTGTTGGAGACCTGATCCAGTGCCATGCGGTATAACTTGATGGCTTTAGGGTAGTTCTTTTGTTTGAAGTAAATGTTGGCTATGTTGACTTTCAGGCGGCCTGAAGGGTTCAGCACATTTAGTTTGAGGGAAAATCATAGCACTGATCAAGGCATCTCTATTCTATACATATGTACAGTATATGCTTATTTTATATAAAATATGTCTGACTTGTTTAAGCACTGCTCATGAGCTGCTGTTTGTTAGCATCGCGGTTTTAAGGGTTGCCACTGTAGATCACTGTGTGTTATACATACTTATTTGGCATTTTACGTTAGTTGCCCTTTCTGGCACAAACAATAATCTTTACTGATGGACATTTGTGTAAATGTCATTCCTGTTAAACTTTTTCTCTACAAACAGATGTGGAGAAAAGTTACAAAAGTAAATAAGTACAGTGTTGCAGTGTTAGACCAGAACGACAGCGAGGAGAATCTTTGATCTCATTTCCTGATTAAAGATAGTATTTTCTGGTCTGCCAACTGAAGCAGTTCATAACAGCTGTCATTGCATACATACTGCACATCTGCAGTGTGTGTGTGTGTGTGTGTGTGTGTGTGTGTGTGTGGCAAAGTTGTTTGCTCACCTGAATTATTGAACATCTTGTTGTTCACAATGACCTGGTAGGTGTTCAGGGCCTCTGGGTACATTTCATTGTTAGCATACTGATTTGCCAGATTAACCAAAACCTGGTAATGACAGAAGCATGTAATATCCATAAAAAAAAGCATAAAAAAGACCAGGCTGGGATTAACAGGAACAAAATTAAATGTATGTTCTCAGTGGGTTTTGCCTGAATAGATGATCGGTCAAGTCTGCTAACTGCTCTCTCTGAAGTGCCTTTGAAATTGCCCTTTTCTACTCCCTACAATATTGGGGGAAACATTAAATGCAAAGTGAAAAACAGAAATAACTTTCAATCTACAGTTACTTTCATGTTTTAGTACGACTTCCCTTTCCAGCCAAGAAACAAATCAGAAAGCAGTAGAGACTGAAGAGAGATGATCTTTTAAACTGAAAGTCACATTTTCTTTTTTTTTTTACAACAGAAATAGGCCAATACATAATTTTATCTTCAGTGTCAACTAAATAACAGCAACTACCTAAAGCAGCCTAACTTACAGAGTATGTGAGGTCTAAATTGATTTGGTCCATGTTGCCAGACTGTTCCCTTTGTCTGACCAGTGCTCGCTCCTTCCTTCCTGCCTCTTTTGCTTTTTCAAGTGCCTGTAAAGACACATTGACCAACACACACACACAAATATGATCAGTCAGTTTTGAGAAAGTTCATAAATACATCAGTTGCACCAGACTTACTGAATAAAAATTTGGTATTTCAAATATGAAAAATGCTTCAGAATGGAAAAAAAAAAACCTTTTTCCTCTGTCAAATGATAGGTTTAACCACTAGTTTGTATGCTGAAAGTGTCACTGTAGTGCTGAATTATCTGAAATTGCAACGAACTTTCTGAGGAAACACTTGTACTGTATATAATGGAGAATGGAGCTTCTACAATAAAGATCAGAATTTATTTTCTCACTCAAACATAATTTTCTCTAAATCCAGTCTGCTGCAATCACTTTATCATTGGTAAAAGAACAAGTCAATCTGACCAGTTGTAATGAGCCTGTGCTATGTGCCATGCAGCTCTCTTCTATCAGGTCCTTCACTTTCTTCTCTAGGATCTTGATCTTCTCTTCAGGTCTGAGAAACGGCAAGACAGAAAAATACCATGTATGAATTTGTGATAACACTGACTGGAGTGAGAGCACAATCCTTTCTCTGACTGCTTCAGAGAAATTCAGTAATGACTACATGTTATAGAGGGATCAGGAAGATTTTCTTTTTCCCCCCCAGACAATTGTACAGGTGTAATAGAAATTTCCCTCAAACTGTGCACAGGAACATGCAGGAATTTTAACTGAAAAACTCACTGTTAAATGTTTTGCAGAATCTAAATGAAGTTAAAAAGGCACTCCTATGGTGTGGAGTACGTAGAATAAATAAATATGACACAGATCTGTTTTTAGACTGAAACAGACAAATCCGTTTACATAGAGACAACTCACGTGTCCTCATTCTTTGTTTCAAGTGGAGGTGCAGGGCCCCGGGACTGACCAAGAGGGTCAAAGGTTGAACCTGAAAACAAATTTCACTGTAAAAGGAATACTCAGTTGTTTACTATGTATCCTTATAAATAATATTAGAGTCATTGAAAAAGAAAAAAAATAACCTCTGCAGCTCAACAGCTACAAACTCATAAATTAAACTGGGATCACATTGGAAACCAAACGATTACAAACAGCATATCGTTATAATATCTGCTAATGACAATTTTAGGTTGTGACTCCTTCAAACTCACCGCGAGTTAGTGAAGAGGTGTAACCTGCTGCTCTGACAGCAGTCATCGGTCGGTTTGCCCCATCCTTTTACATGTTCACAAGACAAAAATAAATAAGTAAATAAATAAATAAAAGAAAACTTAATTTTCACACCAGTGACTTGACATGATGAAAAAAGAAGCAGAGACACAATTCACGTCAAAAATGACAGCATTCTATTCAGGTGAGTTAGTTGAAGGACTTTTCTACTAAGCAGTTTTTCACAACCTCATGTCTTATCGGACTGCTTAATGCAGCTGAGGCATCATTAACAATTTCAAGTCAAAACGTCTGCTTTGAAAAAGAAACATGTTCTGATCACAAATAAAAGACATGATCAAAGTTAAACAAGAGAGTTCTCAAAGAGAAATATTATAAACAATATGCGTACAATAAATAGACTTGACACTGAATCCCTCTCACCTGCAAAGCTCCGGTCATTGGTCTCCCCAGCGAAGACACCATAGGAATCCGAGACTACAGAAAAAAAAGCATATAAAGTAGTGGAGAATAATCAAAGTGCATTAGCCTTTTAATTGCACTCAATATATAGATATTAGACAAAAAAAAAATTGTGATCTTTCATTGCTACAGAGGTTATTGTGCTGGTTGTTCCTTCAGATGTCTAAATGTTAATCTTTTATAAGAATTGAAAAAAAATAAAAAATAAAACTTTGACAGCAGGTTTCACAAATTATCTTTCAACATAGTCACTTAACTGTACTTACTCCAAAAGATGAAGCTAAAGGCCGAGCTCCAACAGCAGTGCCTGGGAACTTTGCTGTCATCTGAATAATAAAAGAAAAGACATTTTTATTTAAATATCAACAAATGGGAGCAAAAATGGTAAAATTTACCTAAACTGGGTAGCCGATTTTTATCATTTGACACAAGAAATACTAGGATACTGACACATTTATAAAGCCATTCATTGAAGCATAGGTACAGTAACATTGAGAATATGGGCTTTATTGGGTCCATCTACAACAGCTGAAATTCCTTAAATCCTCCTATTCTGAGATATTTACACTGGCTACCAGTTACCTACAGAATAGACTTAAAAGTGTTGTTTGTTTACAAACCACTTAATAATATGTGGCCAGAATACATTACTGAGCTTCTTATTGAATATAAACCAAGTAGAGCTCTGAGATCTTTAGGTAACTCTACTGTAAACTCTACTGTTTTTACTGCATTGTTTCTACTCATCTATTCTAAGCTCTGTTTTATTACTTTTTCTGTCCAAATCTGTTTTGTGTGTGTGTTTATTATACACTAACATTGTTGTTTTTATTAATTTAATCTATTTAAATTTCGTTTAATTTTTTCTTTAATCTTAACGCCTTTGTAAAGCACTTTGAGTTGCCTTTGTGTGAAATGTGCTATACAAATAAACTTGTCTGACCTTACGTGTTTAAATAAACTGAGTCTGCACATAAACACTAGTTATGGAACTAATAGCAACACAAATAAAATAAAAGAAAATGTTAAGAATGCAACTCTATTTTCTCATTCACACATGTAATTATAGAAACAACACTACTTACCGGAGGTCTTCTTCCATGACTTGTCCGAACGGCTTGCTGGAAGCCTACATCGCTCTCCAACTCCTTTAAGTTAGTCAAATATATGTCATTATTTCTTGTATACGATTTATCCCACAAATATTCCGATGAAATGACATGATTAGCAGATGGTTCATTGTCATACAGCCACAGCAGCTTCGAGCTAATTTTAAGGTTACTGAATAGCTCACCTCTGAGTCAAATGCTGGATTATAGTCGTTATAACCTGAGTAAATGTCATCTTCATCCACAGCCAGATGAACGTTTTCCATTTATCTTTCGCTGGAAGTGATTAGGTGAACAGAAAACAACCAGTCAGTGTCAGACTAACTGCAAAAAGCGGTTTGTTGTTGTTTAGGCTTCGAAACCCCACAATTCAAAGCGGCATGGGTGGGATCAGTCCTCTGATTGGTTACTTATGTGTCGTTCACCATCTATTAGTAATGTGACTGGTTGAAGGAGATTCGCCCGTTGCTTGGATACAAGTGAACGCTACAATCGTGTTGTTTTGTTTTTTTCCTTTTTCCAGACAATTTGGCTCGCATTTCTTTTTATTTTATTTTAAATCAGTATACAAATTTGATATAATTTTTTAAAAAAATGTGTAATTTGTCGTAATGGGGAAAACTGGTTTACTGGTTGCACTCATTCGAGTTATTTTGTCCTTCTGGGTTACCGTCCCGCCCAGTCAGCGTGACAGTAGAGGGGCGGTACGAGTGTTTTGATAAAAGTACAACCTGAGTATCACACTAGTTCAACTATTCATATATCATAAAATGAACACCTCTGAATTGAAAGCCATTACCGTGATCGGCAGGTGAGCACGAAAAGGTGTTTCCTCAGTATAAAGGCTTGCGATATCTCTGTGAAGTATTAATAAATTTTAGTTACACTGCTTTTTATGTGAAATAATTTCGATGTAGTATCAGTTACATTATTGCAGGTGTAGTAAATACTGTTCTGAATGCATGCTTTGAATGAACACTAAAGCGTCCACCTGGTCTCCTTTATTTTAAGCACGCTGCCAGAATTTCAGATCTGTTATAATCACAGTCCCTTTAGTCCCTTTAACTTACCTTATGAACGGGGATTGTGATTTTTACTGGCTCGCTGACTCTATCATTGAAGTCTATTCAGAGTGGGCTTGCATATTAACCGTTTTTCTGTACCTTGTTCATTATTTCTGTCCAGTCAGCTGAACTTTGTAGTCCTCTGAAGTGACCTCTCTTAAGAAAGGCAAACAGTAAAACTCACACTCTCTCATTCGACTTTACCTAAGTGGTTGTTTTGGTTTTTTTGTTTGTTTGCTTTTTGATAACCTTTGTGTGCATGGCCAGCATTGCAGAAGTTCTCTTTGAATCGCAGCTGTATTTCTACAAGTATTAACAGCATGACAGGAAGACAGGAGAAGGAAGTAGCATCAGCAGAATTTAGCTGTGGGCATGCAGAAAACTGAGATTCAGTCTTGTAAACTGAGATTCAGAAATCATTGACAGGAAATTCATCAAAACAAGTGCATGGGCTCTACACCATCAAATATATTTTGAAAAAAATTAGACAGTTGAATGTATGTCATTTGTGTGTCTGATTTAGTGGGCTGATTGGCCGTTCTTGGGCCATGGTGTTTGCCAGTGGAGGCTACAGTGTGAAGATCTATGACAACCAACCAGGAATGGCTGCCAAGGCCATCACAGAAATCAGGTGGGTCATGCTGCACAAATAATAATAATCATAATGAATTACAATATTTTATGGCATGCTGCCTTTAAATACATGTTTTGAACAAAATTGAGCTATTATAAAAATGTAGACTTATCTGGAACAACTAAACATATCTGCCATGCACCTAAGAATTCGTCATAATTTCAACTTAGTCAACTTAGGGTAATGTATTTGCTCAAGGAACTTACAGCTGCAACTAAATTGAAAAAGTACATTAAAACTGTTGCTTAAAAAGAACAGGAATCATGTAGATCTTTACAAAGTTATCATGAAGTGGAAAAATGTACAGACATTGTCATAGATACACCGTTCCAAATGTTGAGCAGTAAATAAAATAAAATTCAATATAATGTATTCATCCCCAAAGAAGAACTCGAAGAGATCTATGTAGATGGACTGTATACAGTATAACTTGTTTCTCCATCCTTTGTGTACAAATGAGACACATGAACACTTCATGATCAGTTGCTTACTCCTGTGAAAACGCAAAAATAAACACATGCTCAGGCTAAAAATAAAAAAACAGCTTCACAGTCCAGACACTGCTAGTTAAACATTACTTTGTGAGAGCTCTGGAGCATATACAGTCAAAAAAATATTTTTAAAGGATTTATTGGGCCAATCAAAGCACTGAATAAACCCAGTCTATGAACAGGTTCTCATGTGTACAGCTCTACTTTTTTAAGGCTTCAACTGCATCCTCGGGCGTACGGTGCAATTATTTCTTTCTGGCAACTCTTGTGATTGTATGAACAGCAGGGGGTGTCACTGTATTGATTTGTCAGTGTCAGTTTTTGATCTCTTGCTGACCAGGCTCTGCTCCTAACTCCTGCATAGATAGCCAGAGTGGTTGTCACAGCTTCACTTAATTTTAGAAAATGTACTTACATGATGTCTTGATGGCTCGTCTGCTGAAATAGCATCTTAATCTCTGCTGTCAGATGCTGTGGTAACAACTAGTAGGTATGACGAAAAAGCTGCTTCATGACAAAAGATGGCATTAATTAACACAAGTGTTACTGGATTGTGAGACAGTCAACAAAAACAACTAAACCACAAACTTCACTGCAACAGTCCTACATCTTCTAATTTCTCACTTACAAGAGCTAATCATCTACTCATGTAAATATATAGTGATAGTTTATACTAAAATATGAATGGAGTAAAATTCTCTCATTCTCAGGTTGCTGCTAATTCATCAAACAAACATTACTGCTGATGCAAAATTGCAGCTGAAATTTCGTTAATACTTAGATACACAATTAAAAGTGCACATATATATATATAATATATTAAAAATGGAAATTATTTGAGTCTTGAGATTTTAGCTGATGTATATTACTACAGTATATGTCAGCATGCATTCTTAAAATTAGTTTAAAAAAATTGTATAGTGGAATAGAACTATAGTGTCAATGAAAATATCTCTATTTTAAGTGAATTAATTCAACTTCTGTCTCCCCACAAATTCCATATGAACACAAAAGGAATTCAAATGCAAAATCAAGGTAATAAAATGTAAATACCTCCAAATAATATATTTCTTTAAAATATTGCACTGTTGAACAATTTCTTCCAGGTGGTGACTACAGCAACTGGCTTCCAAAACTAGAGCTTCCTCAATCCTGGAATGAAATTGTTTCCCACATTTACGTTATGTCAGATCAAATCTGGACAAAGTAAAGACACAAATGTGTGGAACAGTCTTGTGAGACAAACCTCATGTTTCCATACTTATGGAACCTTGTCTATAAGCTAACAATTCAACAATCACAAATGCGAAACTGTATGAACGTCCAGCCCAAGACTGATCTTTCAGTTCTACCCCAGAGGTTCAGGATTTTATTACTCTGTCAGCTCACATCACCCCAGTGTCTCTCGGTCCTGGTTCTTGGGTACCACTGCTCTGCATATTTTAGATGTTTCCCTGCTCCAACACACCTGTTTCAAATGAATGTATCTTCTCATCAGCTTGTCATCAAGGTGTGCAAATGTCTTTTAATGATCTATTAATTGGAGCTAGTGTGTTAGAATCTAAAATCTAAAACATGCAAGGCAATTGTACCTTAGGACTGTAGCTGAGAAACAATGATTTAGACCATTGAAAACATTTTTTTGCCGTATTTAAATTCATGTGCATTCAAGTATTTGGAGAATCATCAAGTTTTTTGTAATTTGTTTCTCTAAATTGAGGTTAAGTTAGCAAAGATTTTTTTTTTTTTTTTTTTTTTTTTTTTTCTCCTTCTTCTTCGGACGTGAAAAGACAGGAAATAAAACATCATAGCAGTTGCTCTACCAACCTCAGATAAAAT
>JBAMYA010043676.1:0-13140 GCA_037176975.1 Arrhamphus sclerolepis | reverse complement strand
AATATATACAGTTTATACAGTATCTTAAAAAAAGAGCGGTAGGGCAAGCTGAATGCTATAAATGTGGATATATATATATATATATATATATATATTGTCCCAAATAAATAGAGTCTGTGCATTAATGTAAAAGGTCTGAAGATGTTATGTTCATGTAGCTTGTAGATCTGGGAGAGGGACAGTCAGTGTCCTGATGGATCGCAGTGTCTCAAAGAGTTTAGTTAGAAGCTCAGAACAGAGCAGAAATTTGTCATAAAATGTAAACAGTGATATTTCCACTAAATAAATAAATTGGAATAGTATTGCTAGCTGAAAAGGTTTTTTAATGTTATTTGCTCCCAGTTTTAAGATTTGAAGACATCCCCATTCACTTTAAATGAAATTTAAAAAGAAAAGAAAAGAAAAAGGTTTTGCATTTCTTAAAAAGCATGAAATATGAAAGGCCATAATGTGAGTCTCCAGAATGAGCTGGACACTTTGAGTCCTGCCTTCGGTAGTTTACTTCCAGCATGTCAAAGATGTGCAACCTGGACATTTCTCATGATGAGTCACAATCATACGCGTGTCGCTCAGTTCTAATGACAGCCGTCATGTGGTAGCATAGCTTTAGATGTGTGCGTTTAATGTTTTATATACTTGCGTTGTGACATTAAGATGACGGTAAGAAGTGTTTCCTTCACAGTTGCACATCAACAAAATAAAGGTGAACAGAGGAAATATTATAAATAATGATCTTCTCAATATATAATCCATTAATAATTAGATACAGAGAAAATTAAGCACATTAAGTTTTTGTTTTTTAATGTTCATTTCCTGGAAACAGGTTTACAGTTCCCTGGATGCCCCCCCCCTCTGGAAAAAAACAAACAAAACAAAACAAAAAAAAAAACCACCTTGCAGTATTCTACATTTTACTTTAAAAACCAGAAACTCCGTCAACCACGGAGAATTGTGACACCGGTACGCATAATGTGCCCTTACTCAACATGTCTAGTGGTTTGCGTTGCATTATGTTCTATTATGACTGTTTCTTGTGAAGAAATTATAGAAAAGAGAACGGAACTGATGAACAAAAAGGTGGAAGTGACGGATTAGATTTTTTGAAAGGATGTCAACTTCAAACTAAATTGGACTCGTTTAGAAATATTCCAGTCACTGGAACACTGCAGCAAAAAAACAAACAAACAAACAAAAAAATCATGAAATTCTAGGTGAAATAAAGAAGTAGCTCGTGTACTATGTAGCTTAACACATTTACTAATTAAGTGGTTAATAGTGGCAGAAAAAAAAATGTAGACATGAGTTATTTAAAATATCCCATTTAATTTGTGGATATGAATTCAGAAAACAGTTTACAACCTTCTTTCAACATGCAGTGACCATAAAAACACATCAATGATGTTACAGGTGTAAGAATACAAGACGAAAATGGTAGGCAGTTGTGTGTCCTCACAGTGATTAATAGTGTAATGGTTACTAAAAACAGTTATGGGAAAAAAAAACAGAAAAAAAAACAACTTTTAAAATGTCATGTTCTGACGCAGAACAATCAAGCTAAAAATAAAAGCTATGGGGAAACTGAGTGGAAATTACACGTACAAGATATGAAGAAGGCAGTGGCATTCAAATAAGGATTAATTTTAGTGTTTGTTTTTTTTTTAGTGTTTTTTATTTTTGGTTTCATATATGGATGTCGGAGCAACAACACATTCGCCTCATCCACACTGCAAAGGAAAACAAAACCAGTCAGGACGCCTCCCCGAGTGTTGCTGTCATCCTTTTCCCAGAGGGAAACTCATCTGGAGGAAACAATGTACCATTTGACGAGGTCTCAAACAAAATAAAAAAATAAATCCTGAATAAGTGAATTAAGTCTTGTTTCCGAGCCACCTCTCGTACCGAGTCCGAGTTCACTCGAGCTCATCGCTGCAGAGCAAAGCAACACGTCTGAAGTCAAATACTGGACAGATGAAGCCTCTGATGTCTACGTTGGTACACAAATTGTTCTGCTGTAGTCCTCTATAATCCAACAAAAACTTACAATGTACATGGTTTCACTACATTACAAAACTGTAGAAAATACTGTCATTTTCAAAAGCTTAAATTGTTATTTATAAAACTGTTCAACAACATGTAAATGTGAGTAGAAGCTGATGAGGCGTCCAGATGAGGACATCTTTCCGTTGTATCTGTCCACTGGGTGAGAGGAGAAGATGCTTTCAAAGCAAATGATACAATATACAACAAAAACTCTTTTTTTTTTTTACTTTGCTATGCATTAAAAAGGTAAATCAACTATAAAAAATAAACCAACAAAAAATTCAAAAGACCTATACAAAATAAAATCCTCCGTCAGCACTTGAATTGAATAAGGCACAATTACACGTGTTCCGTGTGAGTAGTGTAGTACTGTCCACCAGAAAGACAGAAGACGGTTTTACACGTAGGCACCCAGCGCTGCGTGAAACTCCGTCAGACACTGAACCAGCTGCTGAAACTTGGGCCTCTCCTCTGGATCCAGCGCCCAGCAACAAGCCATCACTGCAAAGCTGCCACACACAGGAAAAAAAACATTTTAAAGAAATTACAGTGTTCAAAACAATCGCAGCACTTTTAGTTTTTATGTGAGTAAAACTGAAAATCATTTCCAAAAAAGCAAATGCATTAAGGAAACTGCACCATTCTGTTCCAAATCAAAAAAAAAAAAATTAAATTTATTACTTCACAGAAAGTGAAAAAGGGGAATGTTAAACTGTTCACAAAACTGTTTCCAAAACTCAAACATTTACTGTATAAACATCTTTCCTGTTGCATAACCAGCGTCTCTGAGAACTGCTTCACTTCTGTCACCTGTGGACAGGTTGACGACTGCACTACATTCAACAGTTCCTCTGCATTTCTAGGTTTTTCCTCAGAAACAGCGATTTTTTTTTGTCACCCTACAAGTTTTCTATTAGATCAAACCACCTGTGGCCCCTAGTCCCCCGCCCCCGTCAAAAAAACCAAAAAAAAAAAACCTTTGCTTTCATCATTCAACAAATTGTTGCTCCTTTTCTCTTCAGGCCAGTCAGTGTGTTAAATATGTTGCTATATTGTAACTTCTTCATCACGTAATTTTTTCAACGATGGGCCTTTGCAGGGGCTCCTTGCTGATATCGCGGCTCCCACAGGCATCGTTTAATTGTTAAAATCCTCACAGATAACTTTACTCTTCGTTGATCATTCTGGATCAGTCTTGTTATTCTTCCATCCATTCAAATGGTAATTTTTAGTTGCTATTTAAATCATTTGAGATGATTTTAGCCGAGGAGCTGAAAATTTAAAAAACAAAAACAGCATTCTTTTGAACGATATCTGCAACAACTCATTTGACTCAGATTTTCCAAAAAAAAAAAAAAAATAAGGGTCAACTGTTTTTTTTCTCCCACATGAATGACCTCACTGAATTAGCTCAATATTCCTTTTCTTCTCTTTCTGTAAACAGCATCTGGGAACAAATTTGCAACATTTTTCTTCATTTGATTTGTAATACAATGTGCAAAGTATTCACATGAATGGAAATAAACACACTATGCTATTATTTTTAATGAGTTAACTGTGAGGCAACAGAATATGCTGGTATGATGGCTGCAGCCTGACGAATGCTGACCTAACTGAGGCGATAAGTGTGATTTACACGTAAAGAACTTTTATTTTTAACCATGTGAACTCGAGATCCTTTAATTTAAAAACGAAAGCAAACTTCCAAACCAAACTGTCAGAGATTTCAGTATTGAAGTTGGTGAATGATTTCAGTCAAATCGTACAGCACAAACTATTCAACGCCGGATGGTCGGGACTGCATGCCCGCTTTGAGCTGAGAAAAAAACTGTTCTCATCCATCATAGAGAAGGTGGTGGCCTTGTTGCAGACTTAATATTGAGGAAACAGTCGGCAAATAACAATGCTTTGGTGGGAAAATGATGCCAGTCAGTGAAAGCTACTCCTTGTTCTTGACAGTTGCAGGATGTTGATAAGCTTCACATCAACGAACGCTGGCAGTAGCTGAACATTTCAGTTCAACTCAGCTCCTCTGTTACATAAACAACATGTCACCAGCAGCACACTTCTTTTGTTGAAAGCTCTACAACAGCAAGGCTGACGGTAGCTAAAAGAAATGCACACGCTTCACTAGGTGTCTACTAAGTCATATTTATTATTATTTTGAAATGGAGATAATCCACTGACCAAATGACAGCTGATAAATAATAAAATAGTACGAGGTACAGGTCACCAGGGAGGAGCTCGGAGTAGAGCCGCTGCTCCTCCACATCGAGAGGAGCCAGCTGAGGTGGCTTGGACATCTGTATCGGATGCCCCCTGGACGCCTCCCTCGGGAGGTGTTCCAGGCATGTCCCACCGGGAGGAGACCCAGAGGAAGACCCAGGACACGCTGGGGTGACTATGTCGCTCGGCTGGCCTGGAAACGCTTTGAGATCCTCCTAGAAGAGCTAGAGGAGGTGTCTGGGGAGAGGGAAGTCTGGATGTCCCTTCTTAGGCTGCTGCCCCCGCAACCCGGTACCAGTTGAGCGGAGAAAGATGGATGGATGGATGGATGGAGGTACAGGTTACAGCGCTATCCAGGACAGATCAGTTATTGGGCACATGACGTGAAACGTGACTGGACACCAGTGTGGTCTTTTGTGTCTTTACAGTTAAGCTACATAAAGGCATGATGTCTCCATAGTTGCCTAATCTGTCATTCAAACAAGGCCTGTTTCCAGAAAAGATTTCTGAAATGCAAAAAAACAAACTAAAATTTCTTTGTTTTAGTCCTTACTGAAGATTTAAATGTCTAAAACACATGAAGTTAATGATAAGTATAAGAAATAACATCCTTAAAGGAAGATTCTATAGTCAGCAGATGAACTGGTGAGGGTGGCAGGACTGGGAGGACTGGGTGAGGAGCACCAGCTTAAGGCTCAAAGCAACGACGGGTCATCGCTCATCACTTTAGTTTTTTACTTTTTGAAAAAGAATATTTTCAAACAGAAAAAAAAAAGAAAATATAGATTAATGTTGAGACCTGCTATGTTTAACAATGATTTGTTTTATATTAAAGCATAATTAACAATAATATTGCCAAACTATTTTCTTTCTAGAACGGCTCTGCTGAAGTGGAATCCTGTAGAAGTTCGCTCCGTCCAACTGTGTCTTTCTTTGTAGCCGCTTCAGCTTCTCAGCTGAGCTTTTAGAAGTTTAAATGATGACTTCTGAAACATTTCTGAATGCTGGTTTGGATGCTGCTTTTCCAGGAGGATTTTTACTTACAATTCTGGCAAGTCCAAGTCACTGCCAAATGGAAACACGCAAGTAGCAATCTAGTATCTTTAATTCATGACCAGACAAATCAACTATATGAACCGACGTGGATTGAGATGTATACTTCATTTAGAACAAGGTTTTTCTCCCTGTCGCTTTGATGGCAACACAAACAGAGAAAGAGGAGAACAGAGAGGAAGAAGAGAGCATGATGTAGTTGGAAATAGTGATAAGAGGAGCTCACCTGCCCTGTCAGAAGGGCAAGACAGGCACCAATTTTTAGTTGCAACAGAATGCAAATGTGCATTAACCCAAACCTAAGTACAGTCGTGTTGTCAGCTGACCTAATGCTTCTGAGCACATATGTTGCTGAAAGTAGACATAACCAACTAAAGCAACTCAAAATCATAAAACTGATTCCAAATGCTTCAACTGAAGGAACTAGGCTCGAAAAAGCAAATTTCTTTTTATTTATTTATTTTTTTAAAGTCTCATCAATAAGTGGAAAGTCAATGGAAAATACCAGTATATATCTGGGTGTCTGACATCATGACCAAATCAAAAATTGTGACATCATAGACCTGTTTAGTCACTTAGTTTTGGACAGCTTAAGTCTGAAAAGATGTCCTTCAGTGAGGTGCTCAGATTGGCATGCTTCTGTGATGACCCTAATCTCTATCCCGGCCCCTTGTCTTTTCCTTCCCTCAGTCTCACATCATGTAACATTAGCAGCATGAAGCTGTTATATGCCGATTTAAAGAGATGCACATCCTTCTGCAGCAGAGCGACAACAGTCCAATTTCTAAAATCAACATGTCACAGACATTTCATACATACTTTATGTAATACACTGCATCTCCTAAGGCTACAAAGCTGTTTAATCAAAATATCTTGTGTTCCCTAAGTCCTGAACATGCATAAATACTCAAACCTTCACAATTAGATTTTTTTACTTTTCATTCAAGAATTTTTTCCCCTCCAAATCATATTTTTTTTCATCTTGATTGTGATGGTTCACCCGTATCCTGACCACTAAAGTTACAATGATGTGCTACATAGTTCTTAACTCAGTTTTATGCTTTTCAGCAATCTTCTTAGTTGTTTGCTTGATGCAGACCAGTCACTTTGTGAAACAGAGCGACACAATTTCCTCAACCACAGGCTGCGTCTTCTGACACTCTTGTTTGGGGAATCTCAAACTCCTCGTTGCATCATAACTGTCCAGCGTCAGTGATCACTGCATGTCCTCCCTGTGTCTGTGTGGGTTTCCTCCAGACATGCTATCATGTAAGTTGATTTCTATGAGTAATTACAGCAATAATATTCCATTAAATAAATCAATCTAGTTCATGTGTGTGTGGCAGTGAGAGAAAGCTGCTTGTGTTGTAAAAGTGCCTTGAGTGGACTAGAAAGGCCCTATACAAGAGCGCCGTTGTTGTATTTCCTTATATCCAGGAGGTTTTTAATATCATTTGAATGAATATTTGCTTCCTTTTTTTTTCTTTTTTTTAAAAGAATTGTTGCCTAGCCGTCGTGTTTGGCAAAAATCAGCCAAAGTAACTTTTGATTCTCTGTCCCGGTAGAACAGCTGGGTATTGTCTTACACACTGTAACATCACACATCAGCATCAATTAAGCTAGCTAACAGAGCTACAGTGGACATCCTGACTCATGAAAGTGATAACAGAAGAGAAAACGAGAGAATGACTGAGCAAGAGACCAAACCAAAGTAAATCTTAAATAGCTGCATAAAAGTGACTTAACCACCAAAGAGCTACAAAAAAAATCTGCAAAAGTTCCTTTTTGCTGCTTTGCTCTGTTTTTTCTTTTGGCTTCAAAGCCACACACCACATGTCCTAACTTTTTTACGTTTGTTTGTTCAAATGTCACCAAAATTCCATATTTATTTTAGGTTTTCTAAATAGGATGAAACTTGTCAGCCAAGAGAATGAAAATTCTCTTATACACGTGTTTGTAAAGAAAGAGACACCATCAACCTTCTTTAAAATGCAGATGGTAGAACGTATTTAAAATGGTGGTAGCCACAGTTCTTCAGTTTGCAGATTCCGGTTCTGAAACCGTCTTAGTCATTTTGGAGGCAATGTCTTAAGTTTTAGAAGAAAAAAATGAGATCTGGGAGACAGATCAGAACCACAACCCAAGGATGATATACGGGTCTAATAGCTTGCAGATATGTCAATGACCAAAGCAGCCACAACTTCATTACTTGAGTCTTAATTCAATTTAAACAGACATTAAGAAAAAAGGGAAAAAAAAACACGCCCTACACAGTTAGAGAGTTGACACAGATTGGGAAATGATCTATAAAGTTCAGAGATGTCCTGTAAACATGTCCTGTAGGAAACCTGGGCTGTTTTTCAATATGCGTACTTGTGTTCTTATGACACTGTGAAACGTCACTGGTCTCAGCTGCAGTTCTGTTCCAAGTCCACATCTGGACAAGTACAGCAGAAATACCCGGCTGTGTCCTCACTTTGCCCATTTTATCACATATGCATCCACTGCAGACTTATGCAAACTACAGCCTGCAAAGAATCACAGAATGCATTTTGCATCAACCAGCAGCAGTAAAGGAGGAGAACGGAATAAAAGAACATTATAACTTTGTTGTTCCATAGCTGAATGCAGCTTTAAGATGTTTTCATGCAAGAATGCAGTTTTTCTAACTTCTCCGCCAAACTTTATTTATAATACACTGGGAATGGGAAATACACTCACCATAATAAAGGGACATTTAAGGGATACGGATGCAGGCTCTCTCAGTCATCCTCGCCAGTCTAAGAGATCTCGAAGATTTGAATCCGGGAAACTGGACTTCCTTTTCTTTGTTCTTGATGACATTTCATTTTCCATCCAGAGGGTTTTGTCGTTTTTGAAACTTCCCACCAGTCAGTTGAACTGACAATGCCTTCTGGATGGAAGGTGAAAGGTCCCCAAGAACAAAGAAAGGTTCCGCTGCCTTGATTCAGACCTTTGAGAGTCAAATCGGAGTAGGTTCTGGCATCTCAACATTGACTTTAATCCAAAACACAGCATGCATGTTTATGTGTAGAAAAATTAACTCACAGCTCATCTGGACAGTTGATAGGCTGCGCTATTCTGAAGCCATCTTTCAGGTAAGCAGACATCTCAAAGGGGTCGATGTCGACGTAGGGGGTCTGACCCAAAGTCATGAGTTCCCACAGTGTCACTCCAAAGGCCCACTGTGAACACAGAGCACTTGATTAATCATAATTGTTTTACCAATCCCAAACATTTTCTCTACATGGTCAACACAAGCCGTTGCCTTTCACATGTTTTTTTTTCCTTTTTTTTAAATCAGGCGTGATAAACATTGCCGACATTTGTACCAAGAGCGTGGAAAACCAGTGTTGCCTACTTACATTCAAATACAAAATGTTCAACATGAACAATGCAAGTTTTTGTTAAGGGGCTCAAAAGTATAAACATCTGGGTGTCTGTTATGAGTAAGAAGACTGTGGATTCAAACTCGTGTGTTGTGCCTTCAAGTGTTGATATTAATGCAAAGAAAACAAGGAAAGGCAATGTTTCCTCATGTTTATGAAAAAATGTCTTTAACATGTAACTAGGTTTCCTTCAAGAAAAAAAAGAAAAAGTACTCCAGGATGATTTTGATGCTTTAAAAACAATCTGGAGTCATGCTGATTAGTTTACTTTTTGCCATAAATTGAAAATGAAATTGCTCAGTCCTTCATAACCTGACGCACTACACTTAAAAAACAGATTACAGATCATGGCACGAGTTACGATAAGTGAAGGAGAGCCTTTAAAATCCAGTGACAAAGAACAGAGAGCACAGTAAACGAAGGCCTCTCTGAAGACAGACATTCTCCTCCCACGTCAGGGTGCGAGCCATGCCCACACTGGCATGAGACTACCTCATCACGTCTGGCCTGGAATCTGATATGCGTAAACACAGAGGAGTATTTGCATGCACAACAGTGATTCAGAGTTACTTGTAGGAAATTCCCCAGAAGGTTAAGTGTCTGTTAAGAGGGTCCCTATGTAAACTGTATGTGCCACCTATGTCATGAAGCAGAATGACCATAAGAGGAAAGCTGAGGGGAAGGGGCCGAGCTTCCCGAAAGTTGCTGCCAACCAAACCTTTGAACAGGAAATGAGGGACAACTGGTGATACATGGTGCTACATACTGCACCTCCCTTTCCTTTGACACCTTGACCAAGTATTCAAGAATCACTTATATACAATTGGTACCATTTCCTGGACAGTTTTAGTCTCTTGAAATATATCATCCTGAGAAAAAGGAAATGTTATTTTTGCTACTGTAATTCTTACCACATCACTTGCGCTGGAAAAGTCATTGTTGAGCAAGCTTTCCAGGGCCATCCAACGGACAGGACGGTTCTCATTATCCCCCAGACAGTGGTAATCCATAGGAAATAGATCTCGGGAAAGGGCATTATCTGTAATCTTCACCTGCATGTTGTCGTCAATACTATCAGAGTTGAGGACAGCAGAGAGAAAAGGCGTGCTTATTAGATGGTAACCAAATTTCAAAACCATGATCTCCAAAACACTGCAGAAAAATACTGGGAATGCTCTGTGCCAGGCCAGGATGCTTACACGCAGTTCCTAGCAGCAAGGTCTTTGTGTATGACCTCCCTGCGAGCCAGGTAGCTCATTCCACATGCAATCTGGATAGCCATGTAAACCAAGTCTTGTTGAGAGATTGCCTGAAAGGAAATGAGACGGACAGAATGACAATGTGCAGCTTAGAGAGGCAGGAAAAGCAAAAAGAAAAAGAAGAGTGAGTGACAAATATAGATAACAGTGACTTTACTGTTGTGAAACTGGTCTCCATCAAACTTCTGCATGAAAACTAATTTCTTTAATTCAGCTGCAGGACTAGTAGTAAACTCATAATTTTGGCTTATAGATTGGAGTTGCTTCCATAAATGGTGCTGAAATGTAAAAATTACATGAAGATTCTTAAGATTTAAGAACTAAGAGATTGAGATCAGGGCCTGTATTTATCAAGCTTCTCAGAAATACTCTTAAGAATGCTGTTGAGAACTGACTAAAGAGTGAAAACGTTCTTGGCTCAAAGCTGTGCTTAAAGGTTAGTTATGAAGCATCACGTGTAGGACTAAATCCTGAGTTTCAGTCTCAGAGCTGATTTAGGACATTTTGCTGTCACAAAGGAGATCCTGGATGACGAATTTAGAAAACCCCAGGCAAGGACCAATCACTGAATCACATTTCTTCATTAAGAATATTCTCAGACAAACATCAAAATAAAATTGTAAAAATCTTAAGTTCACTGTCAACACCGTAAAGAATAATGTTTTTCTTTTTTTTGAATGAAGCAAATGTGATGAAATATGAAGTGCGCTGTAATGCACAAGGGAGTGATATAACTGCTTGGATAAATAGTCCAGGCACTACAGTTTCCATGACAACTTGGCAAATTGTTGGTTGGGATGGTCCCAAATAATCAGCATAACACTGCTGCATATTTCCTGTGGGGAGGAAACGAAGCGTCATCACTACCTTCACTTCAGCTGAGACGGCATTACTGCGTAAAGTTGATGGTGAGATGAAAATCTGTATCCCTGCTCTGTCCATTTGATATTGTTTGACTTACTGAAAGTCAAACATTTCCATCCTGGACGGTTCGTGCACGTCCCTGTCTTCTCAGAGCCATCGCAGGCCTCTAGTGGCAACTCCTAACCAGTTGAGAGACCTCTGGGGCGGTCTTAAATAACTGGGAGAGTAAGAGTGATTCCTAGCCTTAAGAAATTTGATGACTTATACTTCAGTCTGAAAGTACGAATAAATTTCTGGAAATCTCAGCACTTAAGACTAAAATGACATGTTAAGAAGTTTGATAAATACAGGCCCTGATCTGATATGATGCTGTTAGAAAGTTCAGTCGATCCTTAGCTAAGAAAAAAACAAGTCAAAGAATCTAAGAGGGAAAAAACAAATCTAAGTCAACGACTCAAACAAAACAGATATTAGAAGCTGCTACAATAACAGGCAATTAAGTACTCAAGAAGATGAAAAAGGACAACTATAGGAAAAGGCTTAATGGTTCACATCCCCCTGTCCCTCACCCAGATGTCATCTCATCCATACTGATAATGAAGAATGGTTTGATGTTTAGAAGAGCAATAAAACCTCATGACTATATTTGTCTCCTACAACTGCCAAAAGGGAATTATGAAGTCAGCGAAACAGAGACTGTTGATGTGTTGGACACTTCACAGAGGGGTTTTGATTAATGTAAATGGTTGGCAAGCTTCATCTTGTGATTGTGAAATGTTTGCTACATCTGTATTCTGGAGCTGATTGGTTGGTTGATTGGATCTGTGCTGCGCTTTTGCCAAACACATCAAAGACTCCCTCAGGTTAACCTGTACAAAAGCCAGATTGTGTTTACATAAAGAGCAAAAATCTATCCCCTAAGGAGCAGTTTTATGTCTACATCAATAGTCCTTATAATAACAGTGTGAACAGTAGTTATAGTAGGTGTTATTTGGTGTTGACTGCTATTAAATCACAAAAGATTCTTTCAGACTTTATACAGGAATGGAATCTGACTTTTCCTCCAATTTGGGGATTTATCTTAACAGCTTCATAAATGTCTCTGTGCTGTGCCACACATGGATTACGATTAGAAATGTATTCTTGAGGTTTAACTAACAGCAGAAAGCTACAGCAGGTGAACACTGATCTGAAGCCTGACCTGAGGGTTGTTGGCCTCGGCTAGCTTGCACTGCCGCAGGAAGAGCTTGAGATTGCCCCAAGCCATGAAGGGCAACAGTACCATGGGTTTCTCCCCATCCTCTATACACACGTGACTTATTGGCAGCAGATTTCTGAAGGAAGAAGGGGGTGGGGGGGGGGGGGTGGTGAAAGGAACAGTCTTTAACAGAGCAGCTGTTTGTTACATAGCAAAACAATTCATGGAAGACAAGAGATTAAGAAAAAAAGCCATCAAAACTACAGAAGGAAGTTATAAACTTTACACCATATACACATTACCTACCACATGCTAATACTGTTTTGTATGTCCTTACGTGCAAGTACACTTGTGTTAGAGTGTGTGTTCGCTTTTAAATTGCTTCTGTAAATTACACAATGAAACCAGTCTGCTTACAGGAAACCCCGCCCAACCCCCTAAATTAGAAAAATCCTGGATCCATACTTGTTGGATGACCTTTTGTTTCACTTGTCCGCTGCACTATATCTCCTATGCCTTAACTCCTAATATGACCCAGGTTGGTTCTGCTATGCTGTCCGTCAGTAGAGGACGTATATTCACCAGCTTCAACTGTAAGGGACTCAACAATCCCAAAAGTGCAGTAAAGTGTTGCGTCATCTTCACCAACTTGATGTGCAGATTATTTTTCTACAGGAAACTCATCTCAGATCAGCGTATCACTTACGGCTAAAGAGGGGATGGGTTGGACAAATTTTTCACTCTTCATTCTAAGGCAAGTCCAGAGGTGCAGCTATTTTGTTTCATAAATCAATTCCTTTCACTCACTCTAATACTATAGCAGAGTTTTATAATAGTCATGGTCTGTACTAATAATTTACCAGTCATTTTGGCTAATGTTTATGCTCCTAATTGTGACAGCAATGCCTTTTTTAAGCGCTTTTATGCAACGCTCCCTGACTTATCATCACAATACCTAATTCTGGGTGGAGACTTTAACTGTTGGTTGGACCCACAACTGGACCGTTCATCCACCAAACCTAGCAACCTGTCCTGGTCAGCTAAAGTAATCCATCCATTCATAGAAGATTTTACAATCTCTGATGCTTGG
>JBAMYA010043675.1:0-13143 GCA_037176975.1 Arrhamphus sclerolepis | reverse complement strand
CCCCCCCCCCCCCCCCCCCCCCCCCCCTCCCCCCCCCCCCCCCCCCCCCCCCCCCCCCCCCCCCCCCCCCCCCCCACAACTACCTGAAACACCGAACCCTTCCTCTGCCGGGCATTACCATAACACGTATGTGTAAATCAGCCGTCAATACACCATCGTGATTGTGGTTTATCCAACAGTGTCCAGAGCCATTCATCAGCTCCGCCTCCTCTCAGATGTGCAGTTTTTCGTGTTTTCACAGTGGTTTTTCGATCGTTCGTCACCGCTCAAACAAAGGAAGGATGAGTCTCCTGGTCTCCAGAGGAGTTTTATCTCTGGTTGAGTTTGCGTTTCAGTCTCAGCCGTTGCGTCTTTGTGCGTCTGACGTCTTTTAGGTGGCGTGAAATCAGAGGGACACAGAACTGAATCTCCATCTCATCAGCTATTCCTGTACGTAAAACCCCTCAACGTGGTGCTGCAGAGATACCATGAAACTCATTTCACGGGAAGGATTAGCATCGGTCTCCGAGGGTAACCGCCATGCTCTCACGCACCCTCGTTTGGCATCGATCCTCGAGCCTGAAAATAATCTGCGCCTTTACTTCGCCGTAACTGAGCGCTTGTTGGCAGGAGGCCCCAAAACAGCGACCACGGTGCTTTAACAGCAGTAAATCTGCTCAGGACGGGATGAATCTGTGGGTTTATTCCTGCTGCAGTCCTGGGATGACTTAGAAAACATCTCTGGGTCTAATTATAGACCTGAGGAGCAGAGAGGGGCTGTGAAATAAGACGAGGTCGTTCACAGGAAGGGCTGCAGGCGAAGGAGTGGTTGGAAACGTAGGAGGCTGCCATGTCAGGTTACTTTTAATTTTATGTGACAGTAAGAAAAAAAGGGGAAGAAGAAAAGCACCATGACTTGACAGAACAACTGTCATTTCTACTCAGCAGAGCTCGATCGCTTCCTGTGACTGATGCTGTTGCAGTCGAGCCCACGTCCTATTTCATCAGAGCTTTTCTGAGGTGTGGTAGTGCAAACAAAGTCCAGGCCGAGCAGACAAGAAAAGGCTGATTACGCTGAGATAAGCAATGCGAGTCACCTTCAACAGGGACTTTACACATTCTGCAGAAGTTGTTCTGGGGAAAGTCCAGGCTCTAAACTAAAAATGAGCATTTCCACCAGCGGGGTTCCTGGGTACTTTTTCAGGGTTGGATCATCAGTCCTGCAAAAAGAACCTCAGCAGAGCTGGAAAACGATCAGGATAGGTACTCAGAGCGGTCCTGATGAACGTCTGGATGGGGGTGGCGGTGGGGGCTCTCCCATTGGGTGCGCTGTTCGCAGGAGATGATGTCATTCTGCCATCGAACGTCCGCCTCGCCAACGAGTTCTCATTCAGGGAAAGCCGAGCCGAGCCGAGTTGGGCCATTAGCGAGCTGGATGTGGATCCTTTATGTTACTGACGAGTCTTTAAGAATCTAAAACTTCTGTTGAGTCGTTTGGTGTTTGATTGAAACTACAAGTTAACGTCCGTGTGTCTGTATGTACCCGTTTGTAATCTGGTTCTGGAGACCACTGGTTGATGGGGCCATCCCTGTCTGGAACTGGAAGAGGATGATCCAAACAGGAAGGGTTAGTGAAAACAGAAAAACTGATCTGGTGGGACGACGGATGGGGACGGTCCACGCCTCACGACCTGACCTTTCACATGGAAACGCAGGTTATTGATTACAGGTCGCCGTTTCACATCCACCTCTGGGGAGCTCTGGTGTCGTCAGGGAAACTCCAGGCTGCGACCCGATCCTCGCTCTGACGCGGCGGCGGGGCGTTGCAGCCTGCAGCATCACATCCTGCTGTGGTTTCAGGGTGTGGAGAGTTCCTCGTTGTCAGGGTGACGTTTCAAACAAGCATCCAGAAGCTGTGATTTCAGCCCTGACCTCAGAGATTAAGTGGATTATTGATCGTCTTCCTGGCCCTGTGATGTAACAGGGATTGATTTCCAGCCTGCATGGGTCGGGCCACGTTCCCTTTAAAGCACTTTCTTCCTCTGTGTAATTACGTTAACACATGGCTGCTGCCAGAGCTTAAAGAGCTCTGAAAACTGTCCAAACGCACATACACCTCAAGCTCTGAACCGCTTCCCCATGAGCCCGTCCTACCAGAACCTTCACACGGCCCATTTATCTGAACTGGCTTTCACCCGCGGCGGGCCGCGCTCCAAGGAGCGGCTCGGAAAAGTCATCAGGTCCTCATTACCGTCATTACTATAATTATTTTCTATATTTAACCATGTGAAACGAGGCCAAGCGAGGCTGTCTGAGCCTCCCCGGGACGTGTGCAGCGGTGGTACGGCCCGGATCACCGTCGGAGCAAACCACTTCTGTCTCTGGCAGCAGGTTGTTTTTTTGTTTGGGCTGAAAACAGGAGGGCCCTGGTTGCCATGGAGATGTGTGGGGCATTAGTGAGCTTCATGATTATTAAACTGATGGGTTCCCCGGAGAAGAGGAGCCAGAACCACCCAAAGCAAAGGTGGGGCCCTTTAAGTGAGCGGTGAAGTTATGTAAGGGACTTTTATTTTTTGATTTCTGGAAAGGTCAGCACAATGTGTCGTGTTTGTGTTGAGGCGAGACTCTTACTGCCGCAGACTGTGAGTCAGGAAAGGTTCAGACAGGTGGGATTCAGATCCAGGTGTGAATCTGGACGCCTC
This sequence comes from Arrhamphus sclerolepis, assembly GCA_037176975.1. Classification (NCBI taxonomy): domain Eukaryota; kingdom Metazoa; phylum Chordata; class Actinopteri; order Beloniformes; family Hemiramphidae; genus Arrhamphus; species Arrhamphus sclerolepis. Next base: position 10,462 of record JBAMYA010043675.1, on the reverse strand, counting down.
GTTTTTCTCCTTAATGATGAAAACGTTGGAGGCACGAAGGTTTTCACAAAGCCATGTGTTCTTTTCAACGCCGGATGTTTGGTTTGATTCCTTTTGTTCTGGCATTTGACTTTTATTTATCAGGATCAGTCCTCATTCAGAAGATGATTCTCCCACAAGAAGCTAAATAACTGGACATCAGGAACAACGGCTCTTCAGTTTCTTGGGTAGATCCTCCGCTGCGGGAAATGAAAGCGTCTGCTCGTCTGTAATTCATCAGCTAACTGGATTAGCGCCTTCCTGGTTCAGTAATGGAGGCTGACAGCTGATCGTCCACCAGACTCGTGCACCATACAGCCGCGGTGTCGAGCTCTGTTTCATCCTGAGCCACATCATCACCATGGTTACCATTGCAAGGCCACTAATTCATGTCCAATTCCCCTCTAGTTCCTGTTTTATTGTCATAAAATCTCAAATTTTTCATCGCATTTCATGAAATTGAGGCTTTAGTACCAATATCACATTTTTTTCTAATTAATAAATCTGACAAATTTGACAAATTTTGTTGTAGAATTACAATTTTTTTTAAACAACCAAGACCTTTTAATCATACAATCACAAATGTCAAAGAAGTTTAACATTTTGAAGTTAAAAGTTACAATTTTCTTTTTTTGTTGGAAAATATCAACGTTTTGCAACATTTGGACATAAAGTTACAATGACCAGACATGCACCACCTGTAGCAGGACCTTCTGTTTCAGATGTCATTGCCATGGCGACATCAGGACTGACAGCGTAGGATAGTTCGATAAACTGCTCAACAAAACAAACAGAAAGACGAAGCTCTGTTTATTCAGCTATGTGTTGGCTATGCCTGTCATCAATAAAGAGACCAGGCCCCTGATTATAAATATATTTTTTTCTTTATATAAATTTTACCTGATGAGATGCATAAAAATGGGAACCAAAACACTTTGTACCAGTTTGTAAATGTTTATTTCTGATGGAAACTTTGACATTTTAACATGGAGGGCAATGGAGACTTATTTGCTTTGTTTTGCATCAGCCCCCTGGTGGTCCGTCAAGGACCCGGAAATTTAGTCGCTTGAGAAAAACAAGTAAAGCAGTGGGAGATACTGTACAATGAGGGGAAAAAAACTCTTATTTCTTCCTTGGTTTCTTATAGTTGTGGCATTTGAAATGAAATGAGAAAGGGAATTAACTGAATAAATCATTGTGACACCATGTGACCCCTCCGTGACCTGTCAGTCATGTAGTGTGAACACTACAACAACTCCAAGACTCCTGGTGATAAGACAGGAAGTCTTGTAGTGTGAACAGCACAGAAGTCTGCTGACACTGAAGGTCTTGTAAAGTCTTCTAAAGGTTGCCCTCACATTTATCTTTATCTTTATGTTTTCATTGTGGTTGAATCGTGTGAAGCGAGGGTTCCCAGAGTTCTCGTTACCTTGAACTGAGACGTTCCTTCACATCCAAAGACATAAATTTAACTCTTCTGCGTTGCGACAGCAGCCTGGGGGGACAAGCAGACCCTGGCCGCTGTTCGGTTTGATCGTAGGTGGGAGGGGCCGGTCGTGATTTGAGCCGCTAGGTGTTGTAACATCCCTCACGCTGAAGCTTTAGGTTTAGTCACAAACGAGCAGCGTAACAGTGAGTTTGAGGACGTCTCAGAAATAGAAACCCGTCTTGATGTCCGGAAACATCACATCCACATGATGGGAATGAGAGGTTGTAGCTGGTTGTTATTGGAGCCAGCAGCCCGTTGGCTACAAGTAAAGGTCATGTTTACTGCGTAACACGAGTCCTCACTTATCATGTTAGAGATCTGCAGCTCGTTATCTGCACATGTTGTAAAAGCGATGGTGATTCACCCGTGTACACCACGTCTGCGTGTTTGCCTTCCCACAAGCCCCCTCCCCCCACCTGAGCCACAGTGAGAACTTGTGAAAATGTGTCTGACTGGAATCGTTGTGGTCGCCAAACCCACCGCAGCGGATCGCTCTCGGTCTCCTCATCAATCTGACACCGATGTCAGACTTCTGAAGGAGAGACATGACATGTTTGTGCCTCCGACAGCAATCACAATCAGCCTTCGTCCTGTCAGAGCGCTGTTGCGATTTCTGCAGCCTTCACTACTTAGTGTCAAGATTGTAATGTGTGTGTGTGTGTGTGTGTGTGTGTGTGTGTGTGTGTGTGTGTGTGTGTGTGTGTGTGTGTGTGTGTGTGTGTGTGCGTGTGTGTGCGCGTGCACATAGACTCCAAGATATGACCGACGTCATTTGATAATCCGTAAATAAACGAGATGACGCGCTCCTCTGGTCCGCAGACCGGTTGGAGTCATTGCAGATACGGTTGGCAGCGTTCAAAGGTGACATCGATATCTGTGGCGTCGCCACTGAAGAGGAGATTAATGACGATTTCAGAAGATGCATGAAACTAGAGTTGGTTCATACGTCACAACAACAACAATAATCAACAGGCTGCAAACATGAAACTCCAGTTTTCTTTGACTTACCCTGAAGGTTCCCATCCAGGTTTCCCATCTCTCAGGGAAGAAACCAGTTTCAGCTGTTTGCATCTATGATCTTGTACTTTGAGTCACTTCACGCAGTTCATGAGCTGTTCCATTCCTACTTATCTCCTTCCTTACCTCCTCCACTTGAGGAAACCAGCGAGGACATTGTACCCTGTTCTGACTGGTCTCCTAGTCCAGAAATCTAGACGTAATCCTGGCAAATGTACATTTTCCCAGTAGGTCCATCCAGCTGCCCTCATTAAGCTCATTAATTATGAGGAGCCAATCAGATCAGTGGATCCTTGTGGAGCATCTGTGAGAGGACTTAATACGAGCTGAGATGTTGTAGTCTGGACGGTAAACAGGATTAGTTTGAGTCAGCTTTGACACCGACTGCTAATTAAAGACTTGGGACTTCTTATGTCGCGTTCACACTTTACGATTTCGGCTGCCTCGGATGAAAGATGAAAGTTTTGGTAAAAAAGTTCCATCGAAGCTCAACAACGGTGGACGTGAACATCAGCGTGTCCACACAGCACAGTAGCCTAGCAACAAGAGAAAGAAACAGGGCCAAAAGTGAAACTTCTTTTTCTTGATTTTATTTGTTTTCATTTTAAAACACACCATCACCACTACGACTATGCTAACTTTAGAGTTAGCATAGGTGCATTAGCTCGTTAGCAGCAACCTGCTAATGACACAGTGATGCTGCGTTCAAATCCTGAAATACACTCATTCATCTCTGTCATCGCCACGATTCAACGTATGTGCTGTAAATTAATGTGCATTGATGTGTAACCTGACCTGAATTAATTGATTAATAATTAATGAATTAACGTGAACCCAGAGTAAGACAGATCAGTAACCAGACTGGTATCTATAAAAGACCTCCATCGCATCCTGGCAGAAATGGCTTTGGACAGGAAGAACTCAAAGAGCCGGTTCTGAGCCTCCTGGAGGTCTTGAAGACCAGGTTGGGTTTTAGATATTTTAGATGTTTCAGAGCGCCAGCAGCCAGACGCCGTTACGTCTGAGCTTTTTGTGTCTGAGTTCTTTCAACCCGTCTGTGTGAAGCAAAGATGAGCAGAAAAAAGAATGAAAAAAGAAAACGTAGCGAATCGTGGTTCTCGTACTGGTGACCTTCAGAGCCTTTCTGTCTGCTGGTGCTGGTGGAACTGGCTCCCAGTAGCAGCGGGGGACTTTTCAGACCAAAAGTTAAAACTACAACATTTGCAATTTTACGACTGTTGTAATTTTATGTCAAAACGTTGCAAAAAGTTGATGCAATGTTTGTTTGTTTTTTTGTGATTTTAGGCTGAAAAGTCTTGAAATTTTACAGCAAAATTTTTACAAAAAAAAAGTCAACTTTTTCTGAAAAGATTTGTTTACTGGTTTTTGCGAACGTATACAGGTACAGCGAATAATTTAAAGACAAAGTCCACATTGCTTTTTATTTAAAACAAAAAAAATGTAAAAGAAATAGATCTTAATGTATTGCTGCGTACCTAAACAATTCATGTTTTGATTTCACAAGAAATAAAGTGATTTTAGTGGAAAAAGTCTCATTTTTATGTTAAAGGTCACAAGTTTAAAGATGTTTTAAAGAGAAAGATTTTTTTACTGAACTTTTTTTTTTTTGAATTTTCAATTAAACAATATTTTTTTGAATTTTAGTGTAAAAGTCTCAATTTTATGATAAAGATTGCAATTTTTGTGAAAAATGAGATTTTATGACAAAAATTTGTCATTTTGCAACAAAATTCTTATTTTAATCAAAAGAAAGTGTGATTTTAGAACAAAAGCCTCAATTTCATGATAAAAAAAAGGTTCTCTCCCTTTTTTTTAACAACCCGTCCAAGAAATGCGACGGCGTGACGATGTGGTCCAGGACAGAAGCTCTGATGTTTGTGATGTTTGTGAGCAGCTCCGCGTGTCCACCTGCAGATCTTATTTCAACAACAGGATGTAAAAAGCTGCACAGCTGTCACATCTGGGAGTTTGACCTCTGACTGTACGGAATTAAAACAAGGCATCGCTCTCGCTGTCGACGCATTCCCGCCTTGAACGCCTCTGTGACGTCGTTTGCACTCCTGCTTTCGGTTTTTCACTCGAGTGGAAACTTTCCCAGAAGCTCACTGTGACTTTTCCAAGTGACTCAACTCACAGATGGAAGTTATTCAGTTTTGCTGTTGTAAAAGATTAAATTAGCAGCTAACGCATCTCCAGAGGCGGCAAGTTTGAGTTGGACTTCAGCGTTTAATGTTTGTCAGAGCGAAGCGTTGACCCGGGCGGCCCGGTCCACGCTCAGGTTGAACTGGTAATTGGAGACGCAGCAGTAAACACAGTAATCAGAACGTGCTTCCTGTTGGCCTGATCACATTACTGGTCTGCTCCCAGTGACCTGCATCGGCTGAGCTCGTCGTAATGGGTGGACTGGAGTGTGAAGCAGAGGCCCGGCCCAGTAATGGAGATAAGGCACAGCAGCAGGGTTTCACATGGGCGCCGCATGAATCGGGTCAGTAGAAAGAGGAAGGTTCAAGAAATCCTTAAACCAAGCAGAAGCAGAACAGCTGGCTTCCTGATTCCCACAGAGAGCCGCTGGTGGGGGTGGGGGGTGGGGTGATGGGATGGACGACTCGGTTCAGGTTGGTCTGGACGATGTCCTCTCAAACCTGTGGATCAAACAGGAACGTAGCGTCTCATCTGATCAGAACCCCAGTTCTGTCCTTCACTCAGATCTTCTCAGCTGGTGTGAGATGATCAGCTGACTGAGGAGGACGGATGAGAGCGGATGAAGGTTCAACGCCGGTTTTCTCCTCGTTTCTGTCGCCGTTTCCAACCCATCGCTGCAGTTTCTTCTCCCTTCGCTCCTGAACTGACGTGAACTCGCTCAGCAGCTGTGACTGCGATGATCTCTGTTTTCGTTTGGTCTGATCGGGTCTGACCGGGTCTGATCGGGTCTGACTGGTCCACAAGAGAGGTGGCTGCTGGCACGGAGTCTGGCGTCCACGAGCCCTTCGGCAAGTCACTTATTTCCTAATTGCACTAAATGGAGCATACGGAAGAAAGTGCAGTATTGTAGGGGGGGGGGGGTTGAAAAGGAACATTCATGCCCCGTTTGCCCGCTGGTTGAGTGGCGGCTGCAGAACCGAGGCGTTTACTGAGGTAATGACTGTTAAACGCTTCATCAGACGCATGAGCGTAACGCCATCGGAACAATCTTTGCTTTTCAGTCATTATCTCCAATAATGTGATACGGTGTTCTGAAACAGAGCGACAGTTCTGAACCCAGAAAGTTCATTCAGAGGATCTGAAGGGAAAAGTCAGCTCTGTTGACTCATGGCGAGAAGGTTCCTGGTCCGAATCCTGGTAGAAAGCTTTTCTGCGGACGCCAGGCTAGCCGCTGCTTCTAGATCGGACATGGGAGCGTGTGCGTGGTTGTTGGTTCGTACGATGGACTGGCGACCCGTCCAGGGGTCACCGCTGCGGAGCTAAGCTCCAGCTGGTCCTCGTGATCCGCCTCCAGGTGGCGCTGAAGCAGCCACCTCCTCACTGTCAGACCCGACGGGCACTGAGCAGAACGAGCGCTGGGAAGCCGTTTCACCATCTAAAGTGGCAGTTGCAACTTTGCGAGTCACAATTATACGAAAAAAATGTGATTTATTTATTTATTTATTTAACTGAGGGGAAAAAACAGAATTCAACAAAAGTCTCGATTTGATGTCAAAAAGTTGGGATTTTGTGACAAAATTTTAGCTTCTTACAGCAAAATTTTGATTTTAACATTAAAATTCGCAATTTCAGGACAGAATGTTTCAATTTTACGAAATAAAGTAGCGTTTTAACTTCAAAAGGTCAAGATTGTTTTAATTTTGTGATTTCGTAATGAAACATTTTGCCTTTTACAAAAAAGTTGTGACTTTGTAAAAATTGTCATTTGTGATTTTGTGACGTAAAGTTGAGTTTTTTCTAGTTCTAACATTAAATTTTGAATTGTTTGTGACAATTTTGTGACATAATGTGGTAATTTTATGTCACAAATTTGAGGTTTTCTTACAAAAAGTTGCTGTTTTGCAATAAAAGAAAATTGCAGTTTTGTGAAATTCGCGAGTTTACGAGAAAATTCTTGATTTCTGGGTTGAAAAAATGTGATTTTCGAATATAAATATAAGATTTTATGCCAAAATAGAATTTATGTTGTGATATTTACACATTTAAAATCACAATTTATGACATAAAGTCACAATTTAATGAAAAGAAATTGTGATTTTCTAACAAAATGTTGCTTTATTACAACTACTGTGTGGATTTTTGATATCCAGCTACGTTCTACATTTGTCAAGTGCTCCAGTTGGTTTTGTTACGAAGCTTTAGCTGAAAAAAGGCTCGTACGTTTTAATTCCTGCAGTTGAAAAAATCCAAAGGCAGTCAGCTTCCACTAACGAGCAGCAACGGCGGGTCCAAAGGTTGAAAAGACTTTTTATGGTCAGAGACATTTGTGCTGCTGTTGAACTTTAACTTTTACAGAAAACATTCATAAGATAAATGATTAAAAAGAGTGAGACATTAAAGACTGCTGTGAGAAGGACAACAGTGAAAACGTGGTTTTGATGAGTAAAGGTTTGAATTATTATAAGAGTGTCCTGATGGACGTGAGCATCTCCACTAAGCTGCTGCCAGGATTATTTCACAGATGGATTTGACCACCGTATCAATCCTCTCATCACACAGCGAGAAGCCATTTCCAAAACACGCTGAAGTAATCTTTAAGGGATTACGCTCAGAACTGGCGAGCTGCGTTAGGGAGAAGCTGAAAGTTGCTCGCTTCCCTGCATGAAAGACGAGCATCTAAAGACGGTCCTGACCTTTGTCTCCCCAGAACCTGATGGCCAAAGCGCTGTACGACAACGTGCCGGAGTCCCCCGAGGAGCTGGCCTTCCGGAAGGGCGACATCCTGACCGTCATCGAGCAGAACACCGGCGGCCTGGAGGGCTGGTGGCTCTGCTCCCTGCACGGCCGGCAGGGCATCGCCCCCGGCAACCGCCTGAAGCTGCTGATCGGGCCCATGTTCGAGGTCCAGTCGTCGGCCTCCGCCGCCCAGTCTCCTCCTCAGAGGGGGGGCCAGGGGCTCTACCAGGTGCCCCCCCAGCAGCAGCAGCAAAGCATCTACCAGGTTCCTCCAGGACAGGACGTCTACCAGGTCCCATCGAGAAGCGCTCTAGCAGCTGATAACACGCCCAGCAAGGTGAGTGAGCACGAAGGCCAAAGCTGTTCACCCACAGTGTTTTAATTGTGCATCATCCAGGCCAGAGGCGTCAAACTCTCTCATCACCACGGCTACTGTTAAACGGTTTCTCAACCAGCTGATCTCCTGCTAGTTCCTGGACTCATTTGTTTAAAGAACAATAAAGGTGAAGCTTTGTCATAAAATTTGCAACTTTTTTTAAAAGTAAAATCTGTTTGCTAAATCATGACTTTTTGACGTCAACCAGCTGCTCTCCACCTCAGTTCTTCCATTTTTTTATATCAGCACCGAATCAAATGGACAGTCACGTTGAAGTCTTGTCTTTACACGTTCAGATAAAATGAAGTGGCTTGCCGGATTTGGCCCACGGGCCTTGAGTTTGACAGACGTGGTCTAGGTTGAAAAGGGTGGCTAAACTTCTGAAAGTAAATGGGAGGAACTTGTCTGTGGGAAAGAACGCTTCCCACTAAAGACTATAGTTGTACGCGGTATTTGAATTGTTTTGTCCAAGTAACCATAAAATATTTAGTTGGCATTGATGTTAAAAACAGACAGAAGTCGAAAAAAAACCCTCATATTTAAGAGGCTGTGGTTGATAATTTAGGATTGTTTACTGGCAGCTTTTGAGATAGAACTGAGACCTGATACAACCATAGAGGAGGTTAGAGGGAGTTTAGGATGGAAGATGCAGACAGATGTTTGGACTTACAGTGGATGTGAAATCAGGACCTGGCAGAAGATGGGATTTGCTTTCTTACCTACGTTGTGACGCGTTATTCTTACCCGTCACCGGTGAGACTGCACACATGTGAATGTGGACTGGGTGTGCCGGGCCGGCGCTCGCCACAGAGCAGGGGCGTGTTTCTGGCCGTACTCGTACGTTGGCACCAGTCTGAGCCACAGAGAGGCAGCCAATCAGGGGGGAGAACTTGTGGAAAAGCAAACAGCACTGAGCTGTTTTTCTGGATCCTGGTGGAACTGAATCTGAACTTTGTTGGGGTTTTTTTCTTTGTTTTTTTTTTTTTGTTTTTTTTTAAATGTCTTTAAATGTTGCACATATGGTCGCTGGTAAAACCACTGCATTTAGCTCAGAGCTTTACGGGATGTCTAAATATAAAACCCTCCAACCAGAACAACCATGAGTTAGTAGTTTTATTTATCTTTTAAAAAATATTTTGCAGTGTGGTGGCAGGGTGTGGCTTCGCTCAACTGCAGGAGGAGATGTCACATAGCATCTCAGGAAACAACACCAATGAGGGGCATATGGGCTCAACTGTGCCCCATCACTAATCACTGCCCCATATGTCATCATGACTGTTCTTAATGCAGTGGTGTCCAGTAGAATCATGACTGTTTTCAATGCAGTGATGTCCAGTAGAATCATGACTGTTTTTAATGCAGTGATGTCCAGTAGAATCATGACTGTCTTTAATGCAGTGATGTGCAGTAGAATCATGACTGTTTTCAATGCAGTGATTTGCAGTAGAATCATGACTGTTCTTAATGCTGTGATGTGCAGTAGAATCATGACTGTTTTCAATGCAGTGATGTGCAGTAGAATCATGACTGTTCTTAATGCAGTGATGTGCAGTAGAATCATGACTGTTTTCAATGCAGTGATGTGCAGTAGAACCATGACTGTTTTCAATGCAGTGATGTCCAGTAGAATCATGACTGTTTTAAATGCGGTGATGTCCAGTAGAATCATCACTGTTTTTAATGCAGTGATGTCCAGTAGAATCATGACTGTTTTCAATGCAGTGATTTGCAGTAGAATCATGACTGTTTTCAATGCAGTGATGTGCAGTAGAATCATGACTGTTTTCAATGCAGTGATGTGCAGTAGAATCATGACTGTTTTCAATGCAGTGATGTCCAGTAGAATCATGATTGTTTTTAATGCAGTGATGTCCAGTAGAATCATCACTGTCTTTAATGCAGTGATGTCCAGTAGAATCATGACTGTTTTAATGCAGTGATGTGCAGTAGAATCGTGACTGTTCTTAATGCAGTGATGTCCAGTAGAATCATGACTGTTTTCAATGCAGTGATGTCCAGTAGAATCATGACTGTTTTAGATGCAGTGATGTCCAGTAGAATCATGACTGTTTTAAATGCAGTGACATCCAGTGGAATCATGACTGTTTTCAATGCAGTGATATCCAGTAGAATCATGACTGTTTTAAATGCAGTGACATCCAGTAGAATCATGACTGTTTTAAATGCAGTGACATCCAGTAGAGTCATGACTGTTTTAAAGAATCATGACTGATTTCAATGCAGTGATGTCCAGTTGAGTCATGAATGTTTTTAATGCAGGGAAACTGTCATGAAAATGTGGCATCGTAGAGTAGACAAAGGTGAGCCGCAGGTGTTTTTTTATCGTTGGCATTGGTCTGCAACCATGACGTGTAGATATCCCTGTTTATTCAAGCCTTTAACTACTTCTAGCACTTCAGAACAGTACAGCCTTCAGGAGACGGGTAATAATGAGATGTTGACAGAGCTTTTGATGTCCTCTGGGCTTTTTCATTTTTAAATTTTTTTTTTTTTTTAGTCTGCAGCAGCCACCATACACATGAACTCAGGTGTGTATTTGAGAAGGTAAACAGGCAGCAGGTGCCAGGAGCTTAGAGCGTGATTCACTGCAGGAGGAGGCGGCCCTCTGAGTTGAAGTCAGTTTTTTTTTTTTTTTGGGGGGG
>JBAMYA010043674.1:0-13144 GCA_037176975.1 Arrhamphus sclerolepis | reverse complement strand
GGGGAGGGAGGGAGGGAGGGATAGAGAGAGAGAGAGAGAGAGAGAGAGAGAGAGAGAGAGAGAGAGAGAGAGAGAGAGAGAGAGAGAGACAGTGTTGTGCTCTTGGTCCTGACGCTATCAGACAGACGCATTACTGTAGCAACACCATGGTCTGCCTGGGCTTTAAATATTTCATACTGGTCTGCCTTCTGGGGATTGCTCTGTCAAAGCTGCTCAGAATCCTTCACACAATCACACACACGTAAAATTCCCCAGACTGACCAAACACCTATAATAATTCCAGACAGGACTAGACGGACACTTAAGCTAGAGATAAGAGTTGCGCTCTTACACATGTATTCTCATTCTCTCCGTCTCACCCTTGCCACACCCACTCCTCCTATAGTCCATGCAATGTCTCGTCCTCTTCCTCAAGGGAGCCCACTCAGACAGTAACCTCGTACTGTGTCTGAGATTGTTACGAACGAGCACCACCTGCCTCTTAGCTGTCTGAATAGGCACATAACAGTGTGCGATTTTGCATGTCTATTCAATAACTGACTTTGAGTGTGTGTGTATATATATATATATATATGTATATATGAGTTGGATGATGTTAGCCAAAGGATGGTGGTGCTGAAAACATCACATTAGCTTGTTTATCAATTTTATCACAGAAAGTGTGGTATGTGTGGTGGTTCTGAGCAGTTTGTGTGTGCGCATGTGAGAGAGCAAGACAGAAAGAGAGAGAGAGAGTACATGAAGCTTCTAAGTGCCACAAAGTCAGATTATGTACATCAGTACAGGCCCATTTGATTGACGGTATGTGTATGTGTGGATCGTTATGCATCTATTAGAGTACATGTTGCAGCAGCTGTGCAGCCGATCGATTACTAAATCTCTCACTGGAACAGTGCATGTCCAACTGTAACCTAAACTAATGAAAAAAAGGTACCACTTTGGTGATGACTGTGCATGACACATACAGCTTTGAAAAAATTGTTAACGTTCAGGACTCCAGACTGTGACCGTTTAAGCACGTTTTGCAGCAATTTCTAAAGTCAGTGTGACAAACACTTAAAACTAGAAGCAAAAGTGCAACTTTTCAGACTTTCATCTACCTGTGACTGGTCAATATCTTGCCAGGAGTTATATCTGTTTGACTCAGTTTTTAGAAAGAAAAGATCATTCAGACCCCCTCTAAGCTGTTACAACCTCAAATTTCTGATGAGGATAAGACCTTGAGGACTCTACACTCTCTACCAAGGACAGCTGAGTTTATACCGCTGTGATATTATTAAAGGAATGTGAGGTTTTGTAGGTTCCCTTCTCAGTGCAGCCCAAAAAGATGAGGTTTTGTGCCAGCAGCAGTTTGATTGCAGGAATTACCGATTGATCTGCAGAAGAGCCTGCTAAATTGTGAAGAAAAGAGTTGGAAATGGACAGAAATAAAATAAAGTAATGTAAGCATTTACTGATATTTCGTATCTTTAAAATGAGCGTCTGGACTCGTATGGTAGGTCTGAAAATATAACTGTCCAGCACACTGTTGCGTTTATTGATAGTTGCAACTAAAAAAAAAAAAATGTACGTGCAGCCGCTCAGTTGTCAACAATAACACGGAGAAGTCGTAAGCAACTCTGCCGCTCACCTTGTTGCTGACAAATAAAGAAAAGTAGAACATCACTGTGTTATGGGTGAATTATTTAAAAACCCTCTGGTATGACTGAAAGGAAACAGAAAGCATCAGATCATGTTGCCTTTAAGGTTTTAAATCTCGTTTGAAAAACAGATCACTTTAAAAGTCGGTATGCTAGCCAGCCCCATTGGTGACATTGATGTGTCACCAGTTCAAAATATTCTTTTGTTGTTCTTTCACATGATCTGTGTCGCTGCTAAACGCTGTGGTAAATAATTTACAGAAATACAGAAACTTCTGTGACATGCTTTGATCAAAGTATCAAAGGTATGTGGTACCAAAGCTTCATTTCCGATGGTGTCTTTACATCTCTGTACCTAGCAGCTGGTATTATGACAGGGTTCTCCCCACCATATAACGATGGGAGCACAGAGCCATCATCTTGTGTCTGGCACCACCACTGATTTCTGAGCCCCCTCTGACATATTTAGTGCCATCAACAGAACATCTTTTCAGTGTTTTTTCTACACATTTAAGCACCGTTCTGCTTCTGTGCGACTTTTGTTAACGCCATTTCCCTCGCTTCCCGTCTGTTCGCCCACTCACCATTATCAAGGCACGGGTAGAGCTGGCCGGTTCTTCATTTACTCGGGTTAATGAGCCCAATATTCCTACTGAATCACGAATCACAAGTCCAACATCTACACTAACACGGTTCATGAGACCTCTAGCTGCTAATGCTAATGAAATGGCATGAGTGAGAACAGACAGCGGCGTAGCAGAAACACCACAAACTCACATGATTTAGCTAAACTGAGTGAATGACGGACTCAACTGGAAAGCCAGCGGAGCTGAATTAGAGACGGACTCTGCTCCGCTGGCTTTCCGGTTGCTAAACCCAGGTCTCGCTGAGTCAGCGTAGCACCAGCGGCAACATCGTGGACTGATATGGTTTTCCCGAGCTTCATTCCAGTCAATGACTTAAATGAAATCAGTCTGATAAGTTAACCCATCTAAACTGGAGCTGTTGCCAGCAACAGGAAATGATGTGCATTTTTCAAATTGCTGTAACTCTTCGACCATTTACCCTATTGATGTAATTCCAATGGAATCTGGAATTATTATTTCTTAAGCTTTTGTAGTTATATATTTTTTTGTTGTCGTTTTTATTTATAACTTTGGCACATTCCTAAATTGTTAATGTTACATTTTGTACAGTTGTTATTTGTGGTAAAATTTTAATTAAAAATAGAAAAAAGGTCACATGATACACACGACAACCACTCCACTCACCTGCGTCTTTTTTGAAAATGTGGAATGTTGTTGTGCTGCCATGCAAACATAATGACATTTAATTACACTTGAGGGATGTTATTATTATTCTCTATGAGAGCATACGATACCGAGCTTGAGAGCTCACATTACTGCAAACAACGTTTTTGGGAAGATACATGAAAAAATGTAAGTCAGATACAGGATATGATTCAGGCAGCTTAAAACACAAAGCTTGAGACCATCATTTCCAAACCTCTGAAAAATAACTGGGCCAGTGCTAGCAACTTGGGTGCCCTGAGCACAACTGCTGTGTGTTCAGTTTATATAAATAACTAAATAATAAGAGGTTGTTTTTTTTTTTTCTTTGTATTATTCATTAGCACAGCTTTATTTATTGTTAGCTGTAATATTTTCACAGGCAGAAATAGCCCAGGTTGACTCTCTTTTCCTTTCCTTCCTGATACCCATGATTCTGAAAGCAGATGTCCTTCTTTCACCTGGGACATCACAGACAGGGAAGAGTTAAAGATAATAAAATAACACATTTTCAACAAGCTGGACAACTTACATTTATCAGTACTTGTCAATCAGAACCATATCTTATGGATTTGTGTCATGGGTACGGAGAAAAGTTGAAGGCATGTAGTAATGAAAAGAAAAAGAAAAAACAGAACGGGGACTTTTAGGGGTAATGAAGACGAAGGAATGTGTTAAAGCACGGTAGGATTACATATGTGAACACTTCTTCCTACTTATTTTCAAACATTGTTCTGTTGTTTGTTATTGTTGTTATGTTCTATTTTGTTTGAAATAATTTCAATTCAATTCAGTCCCTGACAGCAGCGATGCAAGCCATGAATGTACGACATTTTGGTGGTGTTATATAAAAATTCATCTAAGTTTTTAAGCAGAACTTTCAAATGTCCGTGTATATGACTCGTGCATGTGTGCGCCACAGAGACACGTGTCATTGGTAAAAGCTGTGGTACTAACAGGAGCAGAAGGAGGAAGCGAGGCATGAAAACACAGCTGACACTTGGCTGACCTTTACTGAACTTCCCCAAGAAGTGACAACATCTTCACCCCTACATGACAAAGTTTGAGCCCTCCAGCCGGAGGGCTGCACCGGTGACATGTTGTCCTCGGAGAGCACTTACAGTACTCTGATGCTGTCACTAAAGCTCTCGGTGTGTGAGGTAAAGCCTCTATTAATACAGAGGCAGATTGGTGTCCTTTTCATCTACAGACTAATGTTTTTCTTTTGTTTGTTTTAATCCTGCTTTTTTCCCATGTCTTGTAACTGCTACTTGAGGTGATGGGGGTAAAAAAAAAAAAAAAAAAAGAGAGAGAGAAAAGGAACAAGATCAAAAGGCAAGGTGACATAAAAGATTATGCATGTAACTCTGGAAGAAGGGAGAAGCCTCTAAGGTTGTTTTATCTATTCTCTACAGAGAAATGCTACCATTTTCACTTTTACTCAAACGTTCAGTTGTTGTGTTTTCATAAGGCCCTAGATGTCAATCACTTACTACTTACCATTTATCTGCTGGGCAAAAGAAATAGCAGCAGCTGTATGTGAGTTAGTCATGGCATGTCATGAGGGATTACGTTTAAGTCTTTAACACTGGATTTGATTTCCTGACATTAAAGACCAAAGGCCCATTTTCTGCCAATAACACTCTTTGAACTTAAGCCTTTTTTTTTAATATCTATTACTTCTCAGAAAAAACAGACAGTTACTTATTCTCTACCTTTAGAAATGAAAGCACGCAAGTACTCTGGTTTTTGAATTAGCCTATTAATTCATACATAATCCATCAATATTCATAATAATAATAATATCCATCAAGATTTTTTTCAGGTCATGTTAAGTACTGATTAATGTTATGGAGTTAAAGGGCCAAAATTATTTTTACATGTTTTCTTTTGGTTAGATTATTGTTATAACAACAGGAGATCCAGAAGCTATTTACATTTGCATTTGAATAAAGGAGAAATAAAATAATGTGCACCTCACCATTGGCAACAGCTCGGAGCTTTTTCAGTAATTTGACGTGAGAGTCTGGCTTGATGGTTGACGTGACATAAGGCTCACATCCTGCAGCATCTAGTAAGGTGTAGTAGTAGAGCAGGCGGCTGAGGTCAGTTCCTTCCACGGTGGGAAAAACATATTTCGTCATGTGGCTATAAAAGGCCTCTGGGTCACATTTCAAAGTGTCAAACAGGCTGAGGGAATCGCTCCGGGTTTCAATTTCTTTGGTCGAAAGTCTAGAAGTGGAAAAGAAAAAGTGGGGGGGGGGAAAGGAGAGGAGAAGATGGTTAATTTAGATAAGATTCTGAAATCGGAACCAACAGTTTGCTCAGGAAAAAAAAATGAATAAAAGATATGAGTTGTACACATAAACAGCAATAGTCATCATGTCTGAAGAAGATGAGTAAAAAAATGAAACAGCAACGATGACAAGAGTCCACATTTTGTCACTGGACAATCAAACAAAGAGGAATACAGCACTTGAGGTTGTTTTGTTCCATTGTGTTTTCTGAAAACAGTGATGTAAGAACAACACATGATACAGGCTTATACCCAAACATGCAGAGTCTTAACAAAAATAAGACCAATAATAATAATAATAAAACACAATAAAAAAAAAAAAAGAAAAATGAACATTTCAGACAGACCTGAGTGGTGGTTCTCCTTTTTAAGGAAGAGAACCGGGAGTCGTTTTCCAGTTAAAGGAGAATTACATTCCTCGACCTTCCTAGCAGGGGCGGTCCTAGCCTGTTTGGTGCCCTGGTCGAGCATGCCCTCCTAATTTAACCCTCCTTACTCTTGAGCAAGTACGTTGAAAATGGAACTAAGGGATGCATTTGGTTGTATGGTTTAATTTAAATACCGTCACCTTCATTTTTAACTGTCATGGAAAATGGATATCCAATACATAAATCTAATTTCCTGAAAACAACACTTTGTGGACGATTTCCCTCCTAATGGTGTTGTCAAAGCACCTGCCCCCTCCTCCTTTTTCCACAACTTGTGCGTTAGATGCCTTCCCAGCTAGAGCTGTAATCGGGCCTTGAAAGTTGAGCCAAGCCAAACCCGACTATTATATTTTGATTAACAGCTTTTTAAAAGTCGGAACCTGTTTAAAGGCCAACATTATTCAAAAGTGCGCGCACACAGCTACACACACACACAACTCTTTTGCCTTTTTTCAAGAATGAATCATTTATATGTCGCATCTTTTGTATTTCACATAACAAACTGGCTCATTATTTTCATTATGCACATAGTCAAAACTTTTCTACACCTCAGACTTTGTTTTTGTTGCCGGAGCAACCAAAGTGTAATCGCCAGAGGCTACCACTCGTTCACAGCGCAAGCCAGAGTGCAAGACCAAGCTCGTGTAAAATGACTGAAATTAAGCCCCAAACCAACCGTTCCAGCAGAAAGTGGGGCAATGCAAGTTTTTTTTTTATATAGCACATTCCATTCTCAAAGGAATTTCAATGTGCTGTACAAAAATGAAAGCAAAGTACAGCGCACCTGCACTAAATGGAGGGTGCCCACTCCCTGCAAATGTGCAATAGAAAACCTATCAGTGCCCATGTGTTGCTGGCATGATGTCTTTTGGGGGGTGCTGCGCTGAGAAACAGCCCATGTTGCTCATATGAGAAACCGCCTCTGCTTCCTAGTAAGGTCTATGCAGGTGTGCTGCAGAGGAGAGTTTGATAAATCTTGGAACGATGCTGGTTTCACCTTGATCACACTAGACCAGTTCTGTACTCCTCCTAAGATGCTGAAGGGGAAGCTGAAGTTTGCCACTTCACATATATTTTTGTGAACTTATTAAAGCAGTCGACTGTGTCCCGCAGGGTACTAAGGGACTAAGAGTTTGGCTGACATTGTCAGTAGAAAGTTGGATTTATTTCAGGTGGGAGTTGGACTCCATCAGGGCTGCCCTTTATCTCTGATTCTGTTCATAACTTTTATGGACAGAATTTCTAGGCAAAGCCAAGTAGCGACCACCGTTTGGTGGTCACAGGGTTCCCATCTCTGATTTTTTTCAAATTATGTGGTCCTACTGGCTTCATCCAGCTGTGATCTTTGGTTTTCTTTGGAGCGACAAGAATGAGAAAGAGAATCAGCACCTCCAACTATGACCTTTTTGGACTGGACATGTAGTGCTGTCTTAGGGTGAGGAGTGTAAGTATCTTGGAGTCTTAATCAATGGAAGGATGGATGAATGAAGATTTCAAAGACATTCCTTGAGAACACATCTAATAATGGCACCAACTTTGATATAAAATAAAAGCCATGTTGATAAATGACAAAGGTAGAGAAGGATAGAGGAATAAACAAAGCCATGGATACGAACAAGGAAATGTTGATTTCAGGTGGTGTGAAGAAAGAAAAAAAAAAACTGTGCCAAAACATATTCAGTAAGTTGTTGATGTTATGTGTTGTTGTCAGAGAAATAAAAGTCAACAGCTGTCGGCTGTTAAAAGAGTGAGAGCAAAAGTGAAAAGAACACTCGCAAAACACCCAAAGAGGACTGAGAACCCTAGAGAACCACAACAAAAGTTAAACAAAGAGAGATACAAAGATTGGAAAGACAAAGTAAAGCTAGTTGCTGGGATTCACAGAGGGGCTTTGAGCAATCTGTGGCTGCTGAAGTTGTGTTTGTGAGAGTGGAATTCTATTTAGCTGTCAGAATGAGACAGCATCAGATGAGACTATACTTCCCCTGGGTTGGCTGGGAGGCTTTTACTAATGAAAGAATTAAATAAAGAGCAGCATAAAATAAAAAGCTGTAGCAGCATGTCAGCTGACAAGAAGCTCAGTGATGTAAATAACCATAATAACCCTCACAACGGGAGCTCTAATAAGGCTGGAATCAACTGAACAACTAATGGAAAGTGAAGACCCTCAGTTTTCCTCTTGTGTCTCTCCTAAGTACTGCTATCACACACACACACAGGCAGCCTATCAAAGTCTGGCATGTCACTAGTAATTCACATTAGCTCCAAAGTGACAAAGAGCAGCAGAGAGGAGGACAATGGCTGGAGAAACTAAAGCTTGTCGGGTAAAACTTGTCTGTTGAGGGATGAGATTAGCTTCAGTGACAAGAGACCACAGACAGAAATACAGATAAGAGCAACTGTTAAACAGGGCTCAGTTTTAATGGCATACCCTGTTTTGTCTCATCTGTCCATTTATTCCTTTATATATAAGAAAGGTCTCCCATTTGGTAAAGTAAGGAGCATTAATTCTCTCTTTCTCTCTAGGTCTTTTTTTTTTAGTATCTTTTGAGTGGAGCATATTTCTCCCTTATCTCCCCCCAATAGCTTTATTACTAGACTGCTGCTCACCGGGTTATCCACTGGTACTCCCTCAAACACACTTAGTTCTCTCAGGAAACTGGAGACTCTCAGACTCTGTTTGCTCTGCTCATATAGCTTCATATAAATGTCTATAATGTCTGAAGTATGTCATTGAAACATCCTATTTTTTATTTCAAAAGCCAGCCAGAAGAAACCAATTTAATCCGATTTAATATCTGCGCTGTTCCTCTCATCCCACATTTTTATTCTCTGTCCTACAAAAACATAATCATTTTAGACATGTTGGATGAGACAACAAGCAGAAATAGCTTGCTAATATTTTTAAATTCTGAGGTATATTGAATTGAAAGGCAATCAGACAGCCAGGGCTAAACTGCAGGAAAGCTTTGGCAGAGCAGTGATGATTATTCAGCACATCATTGTTGGCTGAATGCAGATAAGATTTTTTTTTTTCTTTTAACGCTAATTTACTTACAAATTTATTTCCAGCCGAGGGGGCTTCTGCTGTAGAATTGTGCACAGGAAAATGGTAGAAAGATAATATTTTCAAAACTATAGCTGATTCACAATGTCTTCATCAAACAAGTCTACAAACACGACAGTTAACTATTAAATAACAACACAAAAAAATTAAAAGACTTTGAGGAGGGACAATAACAGACAGTATACCAATACTGCCAAATTTGACTTGAAGTTTAAGGATTCTGCCTAAAGTTTCCTACATTATGTGCGTGGGTGTAATGTGCTGTATATAAACTGGTCTTTCTAAAGCAGCCTTTGTCTCAATAGACAGGTTTCATCATAGCGGTGCATTTGCTAGTGGAGGGCAGCTGCACTCACTCTGGTCTGTTTGGCTAAGCCAAGATCCTTAAGAGAGCTGATGAGGCTGTTAAAACTGTAGCGCAGGACAGAAAATATGGATGGAAAACACTCAGTATTACAGGGGGGACCCTGATTCTTTGCCAAGAGCAGAAGAGGCTGGTCGATCCAGGCCAGTAGAAGGATGGGCTCAGGACCAGTGAGTCTCAAAGGCAATGTAATTTCACAAACAACATAATTATATGCATCTTAGGATTCTTATGCACCCTGATTTTAGGGATTAAGCAGCAACCAGTGAAAGAACTGGCGTACAGGAGATCAATGTTGTTTCAAATGTGTAACAGAAGTTGTTGGGGTCAGTTTAATTGACATAAATGTACAGAGCATTGTGAATTTCATCAGGGTTCAGTTTTTTTTTTGCTTGCCGGGCGCTTCAACACTTGGCAGGCACAGGTTTTCAGATTGGGTGATGAAAATGTATCCACGGCTGTACTTCTGTGTGAACTGGGACATTTTTAACAAAGTCAAAAAAACAAACAAAAAAAACAACCAGCAAAATCAAGCATTTTACATTCAACAGTAAGTTCAGAGAAAAAAAAAAACAACTTTATTTTTTTCCTAGACAAGTCATTGAGATTGTTTAATAGCTGTTATTAAAATGCCAATAGAAAAGCCCCTGTGCACTTCTACAAAGTCAAGTGAAACGCTGACGTTGGCAGTGTTTAGCAGCACATTGATTCTTCTGAAGTGTTTGTTTTATGTTAATAGGACCGTCTCAGCCACCTACGTTACTCATCCTCCATCTACCTGCGTACCCGCATCCCCTCTGCACACACCTCTTCTGTATGTCTTTCTCAGCCTGATAACATCTTTTTTTTTTCTAAACATGACTGGTAAAATGTTTGTTCTCTCACTGAAACATACTTACTCTATAAGCTATTTAACACCGTATGTGAAATTGTACAAAAGCCAAAGATAAGTAAAGCTTTAAAACATCATAAAACAACATACCAGAATAAACCAGTTTTTTTACTGCTACCTTTAACTACTTTTTCCTCTGTGGGATGCAAAGATGCAATTAAATAAAAATAACTTATGCGTCTGTGAAATAGTGAGGTCTAATACCTCTAATTGGCAGAAAAAAAAGATCTAATGCTAGTCATTTTTGCTTCAAACTTTGAAAAGGTGACAGGAACAAACTCCCACAAACACAGTCTAGTCTTTGCTGCGGGCTGTCAAACATGCTTTTAGCAGTTTATTTAGGTAAGTTGCTGTCTCAATTCCAACTCTAGTTCATTATGAGTCTCTGTAATACTTCTCAGCACTATTAACCCTTTCAAGCCTGAGCCCTAAAATCTGAATCTGTATCACTGCCACTTATTAGCCTTTGAAATTAACCCTAACTATCTGAAGCTGAATATTTATTTATGTGAATTTGAATACAAAAATGAATAATTTTATTTAATTCACAGAATTATGCTGAATTGCCTTAAATCTGCATTCTAATGGCCAGCAGGTGGTTCAGTTGTACAGATGTTTATGACTATATAACTCTATTTCATGTGATTTGTGACCTCAGTAAACATTTTTTAATGAGTTTATAGTTTCAATTGCTAGGTTTATGTTTTCTTCAATAAAGCATTATATCTACTACATGAATTATGGTTGCATTCAGAGTAATATAGACATTAAACTAGGGTATGCATTGGAGCATGCATATTTTGCACAGTGCCAAGTCAGATCTATCACAATTTACTTTACAACTGCTACCTGTTTGTGGAGGACTGAGCACAGATTCTCTGGCGGCAGAGTCAGAGATTCCACCGCTAGGATCTCCGAGCCACTTTGATATTACTTTTGCCTTGTGACGTGCTGCTCCATCATGCTGTGATCATCACCAAAATGCTCCTGGATTGTTTCAGGTGTTGCTTTTGAAGGTGCACATTTTGGTGGGCAATTCTTTGTTCATTGCAGTATTTCATTTATTTTTTATGAGAATAGACATTTTTTGATAAGAAGGAAATCCAAACACGAATGATTTCAGGATATTACACCGCTGGCATGATACAGCACTTGCGGTAGCTTTCATCTTTTCTTCTGCAGGCAGCTGATTTACTAGATCACCCAGTCGTGTCTTGTACAAAAAATGGAGACTACAGCAGTTAAGATGCTAACTACAAATCACACTTCAATAATCCTTCCATCCATCCATCTTCTTCTGCTCATCTGGATCCGGGTCAGGGGTGCAGCAGCCTGAGCAGAGACATCCAGACCTCCCTCTCCCCAGACACCTCCTCTAGCTCTTCCGGGAGGATCCCAAGGCGTTCCCAGGCCACCCAAGCAACATAGTCGCCCCAGTGTTTCCTGGGTCTTCCTCGGAGTCTCCTCCCGCTGGGACATGCCTGGAACACCTCCCGAGGGAGGCACCCAGGACGCATCTGATACAGATGCCCGAGCCACCTCAGCTGGCTCCTCTTGATGTGGAGGAGCAGCGGCTCAACTACAAGCTCCTCCCAGGTGACGGAGCTTCTCACCCTATCTCTAGGAACGTAGGAACGTAGGAACGTAGATTGACCAGAAAATCGAGAGCTTCACCTTTCGGCTCAGCTCCTTCTTCACCACGACAGACTGATACAACGACCGCATT
Source organism: Arrhamphus sclerolepis (assembly GCA_037176975.1). Taxonomy (NCBI): domain Eukaryota; kingdom Metazoa; phylum Chordata; class Actinopteri; order Beloniformes; family Hemiramphidae; genus Arrhamphus; species Arrhamphus sclerolepis. The sequence goes on along the minus strand of JBAMYA010043674.1, from coordinate 1,442 downwards.
ACTCCGACCGCTGCACCACTCCACCTGTCAATCTCACGCTCCATCCTTCCCTCACTCGTGAACAAGACCCTCGAAGTATTCCTTCCACTGCCCAACAATATCCCCAGTCGAGGTCAACAGCTCCCCACCTACCTCCCTGACAGGGGATTCCACCAGGCATTCCCAGCAGATCCTCACGATGCGCTTGGGTCTGCCAAGTCTGTCCGGCTTCCTCCCCCACCAGCGGATCCAACTCACCACCAGACGGAGATCGGTTGACAGCTCAGCCCCTCTCTTCACCCAAGTGTCCAAGACATATGGCCGGAGGTCAGATGACACGACCACAAAGTCGATCATTGACCTCCGGCCTAGGGTGTCCTGGTGCCACGTCCCCTAATGGACACCCTTATGCCTGAACATGGTGTTTGATATGGATAAACTGTGACTAGCACAGAAGTCCAGTAACAAAGCACCACTTGGGTTCAGATCGTGGAGGCTGTTCCTCCCGACCAAACTGTGTGTGGAGGTGAGCCCGACTATTTCTAGTCGGTACCACTCCACCTCCGCACAAGCTCAGGCTACTTCCCCCCCAGCAAGGTTATATTCCATGTCCCCATAGCCAGAGTTGTTCTCCTAGGATTGGGTCGTCGGGGCCCCGCCCACAACTGCCACCCAAATCACACTGCACCGACCCCTCATGACCCTTCCTGCAGGTGGTGAGCCCACTTGAAGAGGCGCCCATGTCGCTCGTTTGGGCTGAGCCCGGCCGGGCCCTGCGGGCAAAGTCCCGGCCACCAGGCGCTCACCTGTGAGCCCCAACCCCAGGCTCCAGGGGGGGGCCCCGGTAACGCCAATCCGGGCGATGTACACAACTTCGCTGTTGCTTTTTTCATAAGGGATTAATGACCTAAACATGCAACAGATATATAATTAAGACCTTTAAAGTCCTTCCGTGGAAGCTGGTGCAGGGATCCAGGAACGGGAGTGACGTGTTTGCTTTTCCTGGTTCCTGTTTGAACTGTGAATGAGCTGAAGCTCTCAGAGTTCCACGAATGTAATCCGATTACTGGAGGTGTCTGCACAGAATTCAGTCTCTGAACGAATCAGAGAGGCTTTTTTTTTTTTTACATGACTGCAGGACTGAGCATCCAAAAATAAGTAGATAAAGGAGTTCTGCTAAGACAGTATTTCACAATAATTTATCACGGGCTCTAATCTAAATGATTCCAGCTCGGTCTAACAGAACCAAGAATTTGGAATCACTCAGGATATTAGGACCAAGAACAAAATTACTCCTGTTCTAAAGGACATATGGCTGTATGCTGTGTTAAATACAGTGGGGAGAAAAAGCATTTAGTCAACCATCAATTGTGCCAGTGCCACTCACTCTTAAAAAGATGAGAGAGGCCTGTAATTTCCATCATAGGTAAACCTCAACTATGAGAGACAAAATGAGAAAAAAA
>JBAMYA010043673.1:0-13145 GCA_037176975.1 Arrhamphus sclerolepis | reverse complement strand
CTAATGAAAATCAGACATCACTTTTGAATTTTGGTTCAACAGAATCATTTTAAAAAAACAAGCTAATGATAATGCCCTGGACAAAAGTGATGGTATCCCAAGAAAATAATTAGGATTAAGGTCCGCGGTACTGTAGCCAACCTCCCTGGATGTGGCCACAAGAGGAAAATCAATGACAAACTGAAGAGACAAATCATAAGAATGGACGCCAAAGAGCCCAGGACAACTTCTACAGAGATCAGAGGTCAAGGTTCATCAGTGTCAGATCACACCAAACCATCCGGTACTGTTTGAGCCAAAATGGACACCACTGTTGAAAGCTAAGCATAAAAAGAGACTGGAATTTGCCAAAAGGCATGTTGACGAGCCACAGAGCTTCTGGATAAATGTCCTTTGGACAGATGAGACAAAACTGGAGCTGTTTGGCAAGTAAGATCAGCTCTATGTTCCCAGACGGAGGAATGAAGCTCACAAAGAAAAGAGTAGTGTACCGACTATGAAACATGGAGGTGGATCAGTTGTGTTTTGGGGCTGCTTTGCTGCATCTGTGGGGGGACAATGGGGGACTACACTGCAAAAACTGATTTCTAAGAAAGTAAAAAAAAAAAATCTGCTAGTGGGATAAGAAAAAAAATGCTTGGCTAGAATTCCTCAAATGAGATGTATGCTTTTAAAAATAAGTCCATTGTTTTCTTGAAACAATTAAATTGTAATTTTTCAGTTTTTGCAGTGTATCAAGGCATTCTGGAGCGAAATGTCCTGCCCAGTGTCAGAAAGCTCTGTCTCAGTAACAGATCATGGATCTTTTAACAGAACAATGACCCTAAAAACAGCCACGAAAGGCTAAGAGAAAGACATTGAACTATTCTGAAGGCCTGATTTAAATCCCGTTGAACATCTGTGGAAGGAGCTGAAGCAGTCTGGAGAAGGAACCCTTCAATCTGAGACAGCTGGAGCAGTTTGCTCATGAGGACTGGACTAAAATACCTGTGGACAGGTGCAGAACTGTCATTGAGAGTTACAGAAATCATTTGATTGCAGTGATTTACCACAAAAGGTTGTGCCACATAGTATTAAGTTGAGGGTACTATCATTTTTGTCCAGAACAGTTTCATAAGGTTTTTGTTCTTGTTGTTTTCTTCTTTTTTTTTTTAATGATTCTGTTTATCCAAAATTCAAAAGCAATGTCAGTTTTTTCAAAAGTTATTTTCAGTAAATCTTTATTTATTACTACTTTTGTCAGCTTCAAGTTATTTCTGTGACCATTGTGGGTTTTTCTTTCGTTTCATGGAAGGGTACCAACGATTTTGTCCACGTGCGTCCACAACATTTCAGCACAAAGTCATGTGTGAGCCAGATGAGCTCTAATTCTCATTTTTCTTTGAGAAACCTAGACTGCCCTTGATGTGGAGCTATGAGGGAGCTGATTTACTTACGTTTTGTCAAAAATTGGTTCATCTTTTGACCAGAAACTCCAGACTTGCCAATCTGAGAATCTACACAAAAATATAGCGTTGGTTCTTCTGACGTCTGTGGCCATTTATTGTTTTCACACATAATATTTTAATTGTCTGGCTGTTATGCTGTGAGTTTTAGAGAATTACCGAGTAAAAGACCTTAAAATGTCAAGTGTGACGTATAGGGATTACAAAAAAACAAAACAAATCTCAGCAATATTCATGGGCGGTGTTGTGTAAATGTGTAAAATTACAAAGCTGCGAGAAAGATCCAGAAAATGAGTCACAATGAGTTTGCTTGAAACATTAAATAGTCACCTTTGTTTTAAGGTTTTGCAATGGCCTTATGCAAGATTAGGTCGGTTGTTAATCTCCGTTTATTTCCCAGTGAAATGCCAGAGCTTGTCCTGAAAAACATGCATGTTTTCATGAAGGAAAGAGGTTTGGTGATTACAAAGATATTTCTGGATCTGTTGAGCCACTCACATTTGCTCACGGTTATGGTCAATTAAATTTTCAGTAAACTTACCTTTTTTTTTTCGGCATTCTTGAGCCATAAACTGATACATGTGCAATAGTTTTATGAGGCCACAGTTTTGCTTTGTAGATGCAAACTTTCAGACTGCGTACTCACATTTGTATCACAAACACTTCATCACATCAAATCTATAAAGGCGTTGGACAATTCTATAGCGACAAATGGAAATCCATGATGCTGTTAAAAAAAAGAAAAAGTTAAGTCTTTTTTTTTTTTAATGAAACTGACAAGCTTCATTACAAAGCAACTTCACTACATAGCAACATAACAGATTTAATCATGAGTTCAACTCATCCGTTCCCTGTGCAGTTTTGCACTTTACTTTAAGAACAAAACAAAGAACAGACAACCATAGATACGGCTGTGTTTTGTTTTCTGTTCATATATACAGAAGTTATACATAGCTATAATCAGTAACAGATTTGAATTCAGCGTTGAACGGGCACACGAGCCAGCGCAGATGCTGCAAGTTAAAAATTCAAGCATATTTCTCTCCATATTTAGACAACACATCTCATCTGTTTTCAGGCTCAGTCCAGATAAAGCTGATGAGACAAAACTTTGTGACTGCATTTTAAGTCATGTTTGGATCTTCAGTTGTGAAAGTTTAGGGGGTTTCTTTTTCTTCTTCTTCTTTCCTCAGTTGTGTTTTATTTGTCGTGGCATTTTAATGCTGAGACAGAAAGAGGCTCTTTGCTGCTCTGGAGGAATCTCCTGCACAGACCTTAAATGTCAGCATGCTTGACACGGAGTTCAGTGAAATGTTTGCGCCGTCCCAGCCTTTACCATGACAATGTGGATCAAAGGGTACAGTGCTGGAGTTCTTACCTCTGTGGACTTCAGCAAGGTTTTTGTTCCCATTGAGTTGTGAAGGAATCTAGTTGCTGGACAAAAAAAGAATGAAATAATTCTCTATAAGCCAGTTTCAAGGCCAGTAGTGAATAGTTGTCTGGTCAGTTAAGCTGGTATTTATGCTGGAATGATACTCTGACATTCTTGTGGGGAAAACGTGAATAAATGAAGCTGATATATGAGGTTACCTCAGAGTGAGGAAGAATGTTTATTTATTTCAATGCCACAGTATTTGATACAAACACGTGATACAAAAAGACTTATTTTAGTTGGACGCTGCACTCAGTGAACTGTAAAACAAACCATATATCTATCTCACATTAGTCTTCCAAACAATGTGCGAGGGTGCAAATCATGAAAAGAAAAGACATTCTGGAGAAGTTTCTTGGTTGACTGAGGAAAGGAACTTAATCCGATCCAAAGTGAGAAGGGAAGTTATGCAATGTATCAGTGTATTAAAGACGCATGTAGCCACTGTCAGTTTACCCTGCGGTTTGTGGACATCTGTTCTCGAGTCTCAAGTTTGTCATTTGGCCATCCAAATCATGGGTTTCTGGAGCCAGGGCAGAACAAGGCCTGAGTAAGACTGAAAGCTATCTGAGAATACATGAACAGCAGCATATATCTATTTCCTCAATGCTGCTCTTTATTTAGCAAGAATGAAGCCAAAAAAAGTATTAATATCTGTAATTTGGGAAATACTATGTAGCTGGGATGTCGGAGGGTAAGTTGCAGAATACGATCAGCCTTTGATGAGTTGATCATCGGCAGGTGCACAGATCTGCTGATGATCTAAGTATGTTAACACAATGCCAGGAGGGAAAGACATCAGCTATGCTCAATGAGAAGCAAAAAAAAAAAAAAAAAACTCAGGAGCTACATCACTACAAGCTACATATTAAATGCTAAAATCCAAGACAGCACAATTAGAGGAACACTGTCGTATTGTTTGTTTGGATGTGCTGCCACACTTCTGTCTAAAATATTCTGGGGGGAAAAAAAAGATGAGATAAGATGAAAATAGAGTTGTTTCATCTTAATGCCCAGCGACAAACCATTCCAGTGAAAATACCTTCCACTGGCAGCCACAGCACTGGATGGGGGTTGTTTTGTAGGACCCTGGTATATTACATTCACTGAGGTAACCATGAACTCCTCTGTGTCCCAGAGTACTCTAGAGACACGTGTTGAGACCATCCAGTGGCCAATCAAGGAACTTCAAAAAAAAAAAACTTTTTTTTTTTAACTTTCATACAGGCTTTGTTTTTCCACCCCCCACAGTTGCCGCATGGATCCCTCTCACTAGACTTCCACAGGGTTAAAAAAAATGCAGGCAGACAGAGTCTTTCTTTCTTCACAGAGGACAAATTATCATTCAGTTCATGTTGCGAGGCATGATGCTGCACCCCTCCCGAGGTCCTTGCCATGCCTTTTGATATTTTGCTGCAGAGCTGCATGTTCTTGACACACAGGTAGTTTGAAGTAGTAGTAGTTTCAATTAAATACTTGTTTCATACTCTCGAAAGGCTTTGGATCTTTTTTTTTGTCCCTTAACATTGGGAGGAATTCAGCATGGTAAAGACAGGACCGCTTTTTCTCCATGTACAGGCAACCCCTTGGTAAACAATATAATGCCGCTATGAGACATGTTGCAGTTTGAGTTTACTGTAGAGCGACCATAATCTTAGAAATTTAACACACACTGCTGAACGCCGTCAGTCTATTTATAATATGCAGGCTCTGTAGGTTGAATTTTGTTTCACAGCAGTTTGAGCGTTTTCCGTGAAGGCTGCGAAAATTCACAGAAGCTGAGGTAAAGGGAAACGACACACGTTTGAAAATAAGTGGACCATCACGTTACACACTGCAGTTTTGAAAAGTGTGAGTATGGAGCTGTCTCACAAAGGTTTGCTCAAGCAATCTTTTAAAAGCATCCTTCCTCAGATTTTTTTTTAAAAATTGAATTGAAAAGTCATACTTGTTTCATGTGTGGAGATGTTGCATTACACTTCATTTTATATCCCTCTCTCTTTACATATATATATTACATCTCACTGCTCTGTAAGGAGTTCTGTCATGTGAGGATTTGAATATTCCAATGACTGCACATTAGAGGGCACCTTTAACCTTCTGTTGACTCAGTTAGAGCTGGAAAGAAACATGACGCACTGAAACTTGACTCCTTGCTCCCTGCATAGAGCGGCGACTATATAAAGATGACTCTCTGACAGGGAAGTGCCTCTCAACCCTTCATCCAGCTAACACACACGTACATCTACTTATCATCTGTTGGCTTCATCTGTTTCCCCACCAACTACTTTATCTTGCCAAGCATCTCCATTATTTTCCCCAAAGAATTCCCTCTTGAGCATCTTCACAGTCTTGTTAGCATTCACTCACTGGATCTGACAAGAATGGCCACTCTGTTTTCCTCCAATCATTCAGAGTCCCATAAAAATGAAGAAAAAAAAAAAAAAAAAAAAAAGCATCACTGCCTGAACGCCAACATCCCTGTCTTCACTGCTCCTCTGGCGTCTGTGGGACTCCGGGTGTGATTCTGGGCATTGGTATACCTAGAAACTGGGCCTTGTGGTCAGTGCCAGTTTCCATGGCTCCCCTCTCGTCAGAGTGATGTTCTTTTTTTTCTAGGCCCGGTGTGTTTGTGAAGTTCCCGTGAAAAGATGGCTCTGTGTCTGGAGGTCCCAAGCCCAGAGAGAGCAGAATTCCTCTTTGACTGCAGGGCTGGAGTTGTGAAAGTTGGGGGAGAAGAGATAGAAGCGGCACGTTTTGGGTCCTGGCTCGGGGCCGAGCATCAGCGAGGAGCTTGGGGGACTGGGTCACAGAGGATACTCAGAGGAAGGAAGTAAACAGGATAGTGTGAAAACAATTACACCAGGAAACACAAGCTCAGAGTGCAGAAAAATCACGTGGGGGAAGAAAGAAGCTCCATTTCCAGTTTTAAAAGTCAAATTCAAGCAATGAAATGAACACAAAACTTTAAAAAAAAATTAAAAGAAAGATTATTAGTCCTCACAGAAATGATATAGACATCAATACCACAGCAATCAAAGAAAAGATCATGCTTCACCAGTTGGAGCCCAGTGACAGTCGTCTTAGAATTCCATAACAGACTGGGCAAGCACTGAAAATAAAGATAGATGTGGTGAAATTCACTCACACTCCTGCATCTGCAATAAAAGGGCTTTCCTTCTTCTTTCTTCCAAATTTAAAAATGAATCTTAAGAAGAAAAAAATAAAATAATCACAATTATCATTATTCATTTAAAAGTACCTGGAAGAGGAGCTTGGTAGAGAAGGATCATTCCAGAACGACAGAAGTTCATCACACTATGATCTGCTCTGGTATGTAATCTGACTGGTACGTGGATCTGATCCACACGTCATGTGCACATTAAAGCAAAAAGTAACAAAACTATTCCAGCCAAAAGCGACTTTGGAAGATGTGTCTTCATAGAATCACAGTACATGTCTCCAGGAATGTGAGTCACTGGTATTGGAATGTGAAGGTTGTAGGTACCCTGGTGGCAAATGATCACCGCGAGCCAGCAAATTCACAGCAAGACTACTTCTTTTTTTTTTTTTTTTCTAATTGGGCACTTTTCAGTGCAAAAGCACATGTACACTACGTCAGACTACTGGTCTGGCAGTCTTTTTCCCAGAGCCAGAGTGCTGCTGGTTGAATAGAGGGAACTTGATTGGCACACGCAGCACAGGTGTGCCAATCAGTCCCTCTCAGGTGCTGCTTCCTGAGCTGCAGCTTCTCCTCCCCTCTGCAGCAGAGCAGAACCACCCCCCACCCCCACATATGCATCACTGGTCTCCCCCATCTCCTTATGCAACCTTTACTTTTTAATATATTAAATGCTGATTAAAAATGTAAAATCTTGTAGTGAATAAATTTTAAGTAAATTTGGAATTTGTTGAGCGCTGTCTACTCATGACTCATCTCTCAAGTATTCTGTTGACACAGCATTTGTATTTTATTTATTTATTTATTTTTTTATTGACCGGAAAAATACTATGTGCTCAACACAGAAAGCAAAGCCTTTGTTTTAAGGGAAAACATCCGCAATGATTCACCGATTCAGAGATAAGGTTCCTGAGACATTGTTCACATAAGTAAGTTATTTTAGTTATTTCTCATACACACACACACGCACACGCACACCTACACACACACACACACACATATATATATATGTAGAATTTGTTTTAATAAGAAAAAAAATCTACTTTTTAACTACTGCTCGTTAGCAACTGTTTGTCTATTTTTTTTTGTTGTCAGTTTTAATTACACTGCAAAATCAATAAAAACCAGAAAAGAAAATCCATCTCAAAACATGTTGGAATAAAGTACGAAAGTACAAAGAAAGCTATCGTGTAAGAGTGTAAAAAGGTTGAGAGTGTAGGAAAATGGGCCAAGGTTTGGAGACGACTGTTGGATGCACATGACCTTCGCGTCCTTACGTAGCACTGCGTGAGAACCCGTCATGCCATTGCGATCAACATTATCACGTGGCTTCAGGAGTACCTTGGAAAATGACTGTCATTCATCACCAACAGCTCACTACCCAGAAATACATCCTGAAACTGTCTTACACCAGGAGGAAGCTGTATATCAGCTCTGCACTGAATCGCAGCTCAGTTCTCGGGCGCCAGCCCACGTCAGATGGACAGAAAAACAGCTGACACGTGTTCTGAGGTCAGATGGGTTCTTTTTGGGAAAACCTGACGTCGGTTTTTTACGTTCCAAGAAAGACAATTCCGGCGTCCAACAGAGAAAAGCACAAAAACCGGCAACAGTGATGTTACAGTGGTGCATCAGACATCACTCTTCATGATTTATAATGGACAATGGCTATAGATTCCTCCTTGAAAACTGAAATAATTGGTAACCGCATTGGTATCCAAAATGTTTAAAAAGTGCAATTGAAAAGAAGGACGATGTGACACAGTGATAAACAAACTTCACTACTGGTGCTTTATGGATAGTGCTCCAATGATCATCTTCTCTAGAAATTGGCTGTGTTTACCTGAGCCTTAGATTTTTGTGCAGCATGTTTATTGCACAGCAAGCAGTATAAATAATAACTAATGTTATGATGCAGTGGAACGGAAATGAATCATGAACTCCCGAGGCGATCACACCACCTGACAACTCTGTTTATCTGAGTAATTGATAGATAGGTAGATAAGAGTTGATAAAAACTGGTCGGAAACCTATTCTGGCCTCAGCATGGCTTGGGCTTTCTGTCTTGATGCTGTTACTCAACATACAGGCTGTTTCCAGCTCACATCTGAGCCCATCATCACCTCAGGTTGGGCTTTGAGGTTGAGGGACATGTAGTGAGATGATCAAGTGTGTCTACTGCAGCATCAGAGGAATCGCTGTGCTGATTTGATATGAAAGTCTTCAAGAGAAAGAGACAATTGTGACTTCTTGTCACAGCTTTTTAGCATTTATACATTTCTGTTGAATATAGGCTGTCAGTTGATGAGCTCAGCTCTTTTACAATCTACGTAAATGTGATGTCTTCTCATTCTAGAATTAGAACTATTCCCTGAAAGAACAAAGAAAATGCTGTGAATCCTTACCGCAGTGTTCAAAATGGGCTGACTCTGCTCATACCGCCAGTTGAACATCTGACGTTCATGGCGCACTTTGTTTCCACTGGGGCTTTAGAACAAAAACACCTGGGACTCCCCACATCGTGGCAGATGGAGGAAAAACCACAAAGCCACTCAGGGATGGAGACTCCGCTCCGTGGGGCCAACCATAACAATAACCCACGGGATGGTCAGCATTCGTACACCGCTTTGCTTTCCATGAATGTGCGGTGCTGAACCCAAGGTTTTCCATGGTTAAGGCCAATGAAACCTCTGTTCTTCTCATGACTTTATAAAGCTCTGGATTGGTCAAGTGGGCTTTAATTTTAAAAAAGAAAAAGAGGTGCATTACTTGAATGATATTATGTTACAATTTTTGCAGCTCATTGCACTACTTAATGATTTTTTGTACAGCAGTTAGGGTTAGGGTTAAATGTTACCATATTGACATTACATTGGTGCTGACTATTTAACTAAAAACGCCATAAAACATTCCATTAATTAATCAGCTTTGAGAATCCTTCTTTTTAAAATGAAAAAAAGTCAGAGCTGTGTTGGATTAACATCACAAATAGACAAATAGTCAAATAGAGAATTACATAAAATCTCAGAGCAGTATCAAAAGATTTGCAGCCAAGTCACTTGCATATGTTCTTATAATCAAACATTGAATATTGATGTTTTCATGTTAACTCACTTTACTTTTACATGTATAGATTTTGTCTCGCTCTAGATTCTACAATAGTCTTGCTGAGTCCTTTAGAAACAGTTTTATTCGATAGTATTCTTCCTCCTCCTGCTGGACAGATGTTGGCTGTGCTACTATTTTTTCTTTTTTGCTAATACGGGAGAAAAGGTAGCTGCCTTGACTTATGATAAATACCCATTTCTTTTTAGTGTTGTTAAAGTTAATATTTAAATGTTTTCCTATACCCTAAAGAGAGAAATGTAATAAGAGGAAATATATCAGCTCAAATCCAAAGAGAGGCTGAGGCCACAAGATGCCCTTTGAGCTCACATTTAACCTTTTTGAGTCTTTTCCAGAAAGTGATTATGAAATGACTGAAGTGTGAAAGACTAAAAACAGCACATTTTCTAGGTTTTTATTTTATTTTATTTTACTTTATTTTACTTTATTTTATTTTTCAAACAAAACAAAGAAACCCAAAAAGGTCAACAACAGTTTAAAGTGCTATGAATGAGCATGTAGCATTTTTAAAGGCAAGACAAACTGATAAACTTCAACTGAGACCTTTAAAATATTATTTTTAACTGTCCTGTAAAGCATGGAAAATTCCAAAAATCACACACTTGTTTTGTAAATGGTTAGGCAACATGTTGAGGCAGTAAATAACTGACTACAAGTGGGTGTAGAAGGAAAAAAAGAGGACTAAGCTTCACCCACTTCCCATTACATTATTATTAACAGACAAGGAAAAGCAAATTTATTTCTATATCACATTTCAGCAACAAGGCAACTCAAAGTGCATTACATAACAGGAAAGATAAAAAGAAAGTCATACAGTAAATGGAAAGAGAAGAGAAAAATAAAGAGCGTAGAAAATACAGTAAAGGTTAGGTTAGAGTTATAGTACAATATTGAAATGAAAATGGTTCAAAGTTAAAAACTAAATTGGTTTACAAAATTCAATGAAAGGCACCTAACAGTTCCTGCAGTTTTCTGAGAATTTCTTCAGATGTTTTCAGCATAAAATGTGTGAATGTTGTTTACCCATGGTTCTAATTCTGGGGAAACAGAGTAATCCAGAAGACCTGAGTGGACTGGACGGTTGATACCATAATCACATTTCCCTGATTTATTTTGGTCCTAAACCATTGCGTGATTTAAAAACGACCAGCAGAACTTTAAAGTCTATTTTCTGCGTTACAGGGAGCTATGTAAAGACTTCAGAACAGGAGTGTTGTGATCTACTTTCTTAGTTTTAGTGAGGACTCAAGCAGCAGTGTTCTGGATCAGCTACAGCTGTCTGATGTAGAGATACTGTTGCTTTAATCAATTTGACTGAAGATCAGTCGATTTGACTGAAGGAAGTTTTCCAAGATCCTGCTGAGGCATAAATTCTTTAATCCTGAATCTGCCAGCTTTGTAATTGTCTTTACAATTGCAAAGTCCATGACTACACTCAGATTTTGGGCCTGATCAGTTGATTTTAACGGCGATAATTGAAGCTGTGACAATGATGATTGTGACAATGATGTAATAATGACAATAACAATGACAATAATGTGACAATTGACTCTTAATAACTCTTCTTTTTGTCCAAACATAACGACTTCAGTTTTGTTTCTGTTTAACTGAATATTGAATAATGATGTTTCTTCACAGGTGTACGAGTGCAATTTAAAAAAATATTATTATTATTATTATTACTACTACTATTATTATTATTATTGTTATTATTATTATTAAGCCCTTACTACTACTTCTATGACTACTACTACTATTATAACTACTTAATGTTTTGTGTCTCAAAGAGCTAAAAATAAGTAAAAACCTTATAAATCAATATTACGGTATAAACTGTAATGTAATGCATTTCCGGAGCATGAACACAGAGATGTCTACTTCTACCAAGATAATAACCAGCCTCTTCCTGGATCCGTGCCGTATCAATTTTTCATTTACACAGCCATTACCACGTGTGATCAAACAATTAAATCTATACGTAAATTAATCGATGAATAAGATGGTACTTTTTGTCACCTATGCAGACGTTCTAGACACGAAAAATAAAAAAAAGAAGGTAGCAGAACTGTAGAAGCATCGGTAGAAAACCCTACGAGCCTTCAGCCAATGACCTACCGCCACCGTCCATAATCACCAATCACAATAGCGCTCCTCTCAGTTTGCGCAGTTGGAACACCAACCCGGACGTTCAGTACGATTATACTCTTGCTTCGTTTCATGTATCTTTGTATACAGACTGGAGATGACGGCTACATTTGGAGGACAGGTGAGGCGTTCATGGGTACTCTTCCTGTCTCACATCGTTAGTCAGTAGAAAACATATAATGGCATATCATGCTTCAGCTGCTGTATTTGATAGTAATTTGCCACGTTTCATTTGACTTCCTGTGTCGTGTCATTTATATTCTTACTGGTTCTTACTGGAAGCAAATAAGGTAATTTTAGCTTTAAAACTGATGTGTAGCATCCAGTGTTAAACATTTTATTTAGATGCGATGAAAACTAGTTCTAGAGTGGCTTTGTTAGAAGAAAGAAAATAAATAAATGAAAACGTCTGGTGAAGTTTTTTTTTTTTTTTTCATTTTTTTACGTACTTGTTGGAATTTTCTAGCTAAAAGTGTTATGTCATCAAAGGATTATTTGTTTCTTGGACTGTGACTTTCTCGTTCCTTTGCCGGGTGAAAATGGGTGTAATTCTATAAAGCCCCACTAGATGTCGCACTGGTACACCTGTAAAGATAGGCCATTCTTTTTTTCTTCAGTAGGTGTTTCTGAGTTGAAACTAGTCGGTTAATCAGTATTGTAGACCATGTTATGCTTTGTATGTAAGTAGAAAACTATTATTAGTAAGCTAACTGGATATAAACTGGTTTTAGGTTCAAATATTCTACAGAAAAATACATTTTACAGTCACAAAATGTACAGGGACATGGGAACTAAAAGAGGTAAAACAACAGGGGGATAATGAAAGACTCATACCTGTAACACATTAGCAGACATAAATGTTTATTAAACTTCTTATTAAATAAGCATGGGACTGAGTTTTATGTGTCAAATGAAGTATTACTCTGTTACTTATGGTGTGTGCTGTTTATCTTTTAATGTTTGTAGGTGAGGCAGAAACAGTGAATCACAAAATGTAAGGCCGTCTCAGAAACAGACTGATCAATGAGTGCCATATTTGAACAAAAATCCTATCCTAATGTGCATTTTTAATTTTTAAGGTCTTGGGTGAAATATCATATGATGCTGCCTGTGACAGCGGGTGTCCTGTTTGTGGGCCTCCCATACTCCATCTGTCTTTTTGCTCAGTGGATTTATGGCTGGCCCACCAAGCCAGGACATAAGAAGTACATAGAGGCTCTAAAACCAAGGTAACTTGTGTGACTATACCTATGACCTTTTTGTTTTTTAACACATCAATAAGAGCTTGCTTTTGATTTCCTTTGTCATGTGTGGCCTCTCGACTAGGCGGATATACTATTTGACCATCGCTACGCTGGATCTTCTCAAATATATGCAGTATGGGTGGCTGTACTTTCAGCTGAAGTCGTGGTATAGGAACAAGGAAAACTTTCAGCATTATGAAAAAGTATGTTCACATTAGGTTACAGAGAAAATTACAGTGCTTTTATTTTTTTTCTGCTAAATAAAGTCAAAACATTTCAATTGTTTTGCTTGTCTGCCCTTGAAAGGGTATCGTTTTTGGCCGCAGAGGTAACAAGCTGGACTTATACCACCCTCCAAATGCGGGCAAATCTGAAGATGTCCAAACGCCTCTGGTGATTTTCATTTACGGGGGTGCATGGGGCTCTGGAGAAAGAGCCACTTACTGTTTACTGGCCAGGCAGATGGCTGAAGAACTGAAGGCAACTGTCATTTGTCCAGATTACTCCACATATCCAAAGGTAAGAACTTTAGAAGGGCAACGAGTATTTGTATTGATGCTATTTATATTTTA